>JANHFO010008026.1:1464-12715 GCA_032468095.1 Pareas carinatus | reverse complement strand
AAGGAAGGAAGGAAGGAAGGAAGGAAGGAAGGAAGATATTTGGATGGGACAATTTGCTCTGTTTTGTGGATAGAGAAGTACTGTAATGGTTTCCCATCCTGAACATCTACCAAACAACATATTCTCTTTTAGTTCTGTTTCATCTCCACACCCCTAACATAGAGTAATTCCCCAATCTGGTGCCCTCTGGGGCCTATGAGTCCCACAGTTTCTAGTCGGCAGCTCTCCTCTGGGTAGCATCAAAACCCCGCCCCTCCCAGCTCAATAGGCCCTGTGTACCAGGAAGGAGAGCATCAACATGGCCAACACCACAGATCATATTGATACGACCTACAACTCCAGGGCATCAAGGTTTCTCCACTGTGTGGTTCTGGAGATGGTGCAGCAAAAGCGAATTGTTTCTGGAAATCTTCCTGGGCTCAGAACGCACAAAGTATCTGCCTTTATCTGGCCGTATGTGGTGCGGGGCCAACACACCACCAGAGCGGGGAGATTTACTCAAGTCAAGACTGAAGTAGGAGTCTGTGGTCTCCAAGGCATCAGCCAAGGTTTGCTTCCCATCACGTCCATGGTCTTTGGGCTGCAGCAACGTGCTCCTTTCAGAGATGTGGTTCCCTCTCTGCAAAAGGATTGCCGAGACCCCTGTGAAGTTCTCCCGAAGTTCTGGGCTTCCTCTGTCTTTGCTACAATTCTGTTTTGGGGATGGTGGGTTCCGGGCTCCTCTGTCTTTCTCCAGCACGTGGTTCGTCTGGTGCTGGATCAGAGCCCACCTCTCTGGGAAGCCCTGTCCACATTCGGAACACGTCAGCAACCGTTCTTTCGGGTGGCCGATCTGGTGATGAGACAAGCCGGCCGCAGTGGCAAAACTCTCCTCGCACTCATGACACTTGTAGGGTTTGGTGCTCGACTGCTGGATGAGGGCGGTCATTTCTGTGGATACTGGAGAAGGCTTGTCTAGGAGGCCCGTCCTTTGAGGGATCCGAGCACGGCTAGAGGTTTCTTTAGAAAAAGAAACAGCCAAGGGACTATTGGGTTTACAGCCATCCTGTGGATTCAAGCAGGACTCACCTTCTGGCAAGGAGGGAGATGAGGGTCCTGCGGAGATTCTCTGAGGTTTGTTGTTAGAAGTGTTGTCATCTGTGTTGGTTCCATGGTGTGCAGAAAGACCTGAGGAGTGACAGAACAGCTGATCTTCCAGTGGTTTTCTCTGATTGAAGCCAGGGAGAGCAGTATCATTGGATGTCTCTTCTTCCGGGAAGACTTCCTGAAGCTCAGTAATTGCCGTATCAGAAGACTCCTCAGTCGAATTCTTCTGATGTACAGCAATATCTAATTCAGGACCAGAAACTTCCTTGAGTGGCAGACACTCATGTGCTTTGTCCCCCAGCTGCTTCTCCTGGTGGAGCGTAAGGGTGTCTATCAAGGTCTGACCACACTTCACGCATTGATTCAGCCTCCCACACTTCTGCCCTCTTTGGTGGCAAGTCAGAGCCAGCACATCTCCAAAAGACTGTTCACACTCAGAACATGGGTACGGTTTCTCCTGCTTGGAGATGACCTCACCACGGCCATGTTCAGAGCAGACAAGAGGTCTTCCGTGACTCTGTTGCTGACTCCCTATGGTTGAAATCTCCTTGCAGTTTTTTCCACGCTCAAGGCGGACCCAGGTTCCCTGTGCTTCCTCTGGCTCCAGGAGGACGTTCTCCGCAACCTTGGAATTGATGCATGGCGGGACTCTGAGGGGTTCTTGGACCAAGGAACGTTTGACGTTTTCCTTGCCCTTCCTGGTTCTCTCATGCTGCCCATCTCTCTTGCGATCCAACAGTTTTACCCTGTGCGCCCTACTGATTGACAGCGAATGAATTTCTTCATGCTCTGCCAGAGCCACGCTGTTCCTGCACTCCTGTCCGCATGTACCACATATCCAAGATTCGTGGTCCTCCTGGTGGCAAGCCAAAGTCCCCGCATCGTCAAAGCTCCTCCCACACTCTGTGCAGATGTAAGAAGTGTGGTTCTCTTCGTGCTGCGCTAATGTTTCGTCATCCCGGAAGTTTTGCCCACAAATATTGCAAAGAGGAATAGTGTGGCGGCTCCGATGCTGCTCCACTCCTCCAGCCTCTTTACAGTCCAGGCGGCACGTGGCACACGTGGCACTGCTGCCCCAAGAAAGCGTTTGCGTGTGGGCATCATCCTCGGGGCTGCTGACATACAGGTCCTCCGCAGGAGAAACGCTGCTCCCTGGTCCTTTTGCATCCCTTTTCTCCTTGCACTTCCCATTCTCTTCCTGTTGGTGGTGCTGCAGCTCCTCCTCCAGGGCAAAGCGCTGCCCGCAGCCGTGGCAGACATGGGGCCGTTCCTCCATGTGGATGCGTTGGTGAGTGATGAGGTTGGAGCTTTGGGAGAAACGCCGGCCACATTCCTCGCAATGGTAAGGCCGTTCACCTGTGTGCGTTCGGCGGTGCTGGGTGAGGTGCGAGCTTCGGACGAAGGCCTTCCCGCAGTCCAGGCATGCGTACGGCTTCTCGCCCGTGTGGATGCGCTGGTGGCGGATGAGGGTGGAGCTCATGCCAAAGCTCTTGCCACAATCGGCACAGCGGTACGGCTTCTCGCCCCGGTGGATGCGAGAGTGCAAAGTAAGATTGGAGGCTAAGGAGAAACTCTGACCGCATTCTGCACAAGCGTATGGGCGGCTTTCACTGTGGCACCGCCGGTGGCGCTCCAAGGCAGAGCTGAGTCCAAAGGTCTTGCCACAGTCTGCACAGCGATAGGGCTCCACCCCCATGTGAAGCCGCTGGTGCTTGACCAGGGTGGCACCATGCCCAAAGCGCTTGCCGCATTCCTGGCACTGGTAGGGCTTTTCCCCTGAGTGGGTCCGCTGGTGCTGGATCAGCTCCGAGCTCTGGATGAAGGTTTTCCCGCAGTCGTTGCAACGGAAGGGTTTCTCTCCAGCGTGGATCTTACGATGTTTGACCAGGTTGGCGCTCTGGGTGAATCCTTTCCCGCACTCCTCGCACTTGAAGGGGCGTTCGCCAGTGTGCGTGATCTGGTGTTGAATGAGATCGGACGAGCGGTAGAAGCTTTTGGGGCACTCGGGACAACAGTAGGGCTTCTCGCCAGTGTGGCTGCGCTGGTGCTTGATGAGGTTGGTGCTCTGCGAGAACGCCTTGCCACACTCCCGGCAGACGTACGGCTTCTCTCCGGTGTGGGTGCGCTGATGCTGGGCCAGGTTGGAGCTCCAGGAAAAGGCCTTGCCACAGTCCTGGCAAACGTAGGGCTTTTCGCCTGTGTGCGTCCGCCGATGCTGAACCAGGTGCGAGCTCTGAGTAAAAGATTTGCCGCAGTCCATACACGTATTGGGACGTTCGCCGGTGTGGATACGTCGGTGGCGCACTAGCTTGGACCACTGGCTGAATGCCTTCCCACATTCGCTGCAGAGGTAAGGGCGCTCTCCCTTCCCTCGGGAGAGAGAGGCTACACCGACTGCAAGCGGGTCGTCCTGTTCCATGTGGCTGCTGGGCTCAATCTGTGGCACGATCTCCCCTTCCTCCTCTTTCAGGGGCAATGCTACAATCCGCCGTCTGGGAAAATGTAAAGACAAGACCAGAGGAAAAAACAGAAAAAACAGCAGTCCCAACAAATTTATGGAGGAGGATGTGCGTCATCCAGAAGACAAACTGACTCTGTTCTACTGACATGATGTCAGGGGTGAGGCGTTTCAAGAGCAGAAGACTCTGCCTTGAATAGCCAGGCTATCTACCGTGTTTCCCTGAAAATAAGACCGAGTCTTATACAAATTTTTGCTCCAAAAGATGCATTAGAGCTTATTTTCTGGTTAGGTCTTATTTTTGAGGAAAATACAGTACTAAGCGCGTCTGTCCGTCTGACGATCTTAGCTGAGGCTTATTTTCGGAATAGGGCTTATATTTGGAGCCTCCTGAAAAATCATGCTAGGGCTTATTTTCCAGTTAGGTCTCATTTTCAGGGGAATCGGGTACATTCAGGGTATCTATAAAAAGCCATAATGATAACAGGACAATGACCACCAGTGGTGCCGTGGTATCATTTTGCAAAAGACATGGATTTTGCAATTGTGGCATGATGAAGCTGGTACATCAGAGGCGCATTCATTGCAAGATGACATCATGAGACATGTCATAATTTGCTCAAGTAATCTAGACGCCCAACCAGGGACGGGGAGCTATAGCCCTTTTATGACTCGTCGACGTCAACTCCCAGAATTCCCTAGCCAGCCATGTTATAGCTGGCTGAGGAATTCTGGGAGTTGAGATCCACAAGTCTTAAAGCTGCCAAGTTCTGAACACACCTGAGTCAGAGTGACCACTAACTAGACATCTGTAACCAAATTGTGTTTTGATTCATTGTTCTAGAAGGACCAGGCATAAACCACTCAATCCAGTGCTTGTGTCTCGTTTTGATAGTCTGAAGCTGCTTTCTCATCTCAGATTCAGTTCATCTTCCACTGCAACTGCTATCAGTTTTATTGCAAGATCACATATATACACACACATATCATCCCAAGTCTCTTTCCTTCCCACCTGCATAGGGGATTCTCAGGGATTCTTCTGATTCCAAACTTCCAGGAACAGTTAAGTCTACCTTGTTCTTTCCTTCTGGGACGCTGTGCCACAAGCAACTTCAAAGAGGACCTGGAAACACAAAAGCAAAATGGCGAACTTGAAGCTTAGCAAGAAGACTGACCAATTCTCTTAACAGTTGGTCAGGTCTGCACTGTGCTGCTGAGAGAGTAGCAAGAATAGAAAACTAGCTCAACGTCTCCATGGGTTTCCTTCCTACTATACAGCTGTAAGAAAATCTGGATGGGTACCGGAAGAGGGGAACTTGGCTTTATTATTTATTTAATAATAATTAATTATTATTTCCATAGTGCTTCCCTTGAAAACTCTAAAGCAACTTCCAAAAATTAAAAATAAAACATGCTATGCCAACCCAATGCAAAAGCTTCTCAATTAAAAAGGTGTAAAGCAGAGCCATTCATCTCTAACATTTATCAAGGGGGTGAGGTCTTCACAGAATCATAGAATTCTTTATTGGCCAAGTGTGATTGGACACACAAGGAATTGGTCTCCAATGCATAAGCTCACAGTGTACATATAAACAGCAAGTAATGGGCCGCAGTAAAAAAACCAAATGATAAATCTTAAGAAATCAGTAAGAGAAGACAGATCTCAGTTTGCCGATTGCAGCTTATATATACATGACAAGCTGAATGTGCATTACGATTATGAATGTGTCTTATGCTTATGTGTCCATGACAAGATGAATGTACTTTACGATTATCAATGTATCTTATGCTTATATGTACATGACAAGATGAATGTATTTTGATTATGAATGTATCTAATGCTTATATGTACATGACAAGATGAATGTACTTTATAATTATGAATGTATCTTATGCTTATGTACTTTATGTACTTACAATTATCAATGTATCTTATGCCTATGTATTTTATGTACTTTATGATTATGAATACATCTTATGCTTTTATGTACATGACAAGATGAATGTACTTTATGATTATGAATGTATCTTATGCTTATATGTACAGGACAAGATGAATGTACTTTACAATTATGACTGTATCTTATGTTTATACGTACACAACAAGATGAATGTACTTTATGATTATGAATGTATCTTATGCTTATATGTACACGACAAGATGAATACACTTTACATTTATGAATGTATCTTATACTTATGTACTTTATGATCATGAATGTATCTTATGATTGTAATCACAGTTTGTTTTTTGTGGGTAGGTAGGTATAGAGCATGTACACCGGAGACAAATTTCTTGTGTGTACAGACACACTGGCCAATAAACTCTGATTCTGATGCTGATATCCAAAGCCAATAATGCGAATTCAGCCGATGCTTTGACGCTGTACCTTTGGCAACATGACTGCTTCGAAATTAGCAACTCAGGATATATATATTTCATTTTGCTTTACTTCATGCCAGCTGCTTTATTTGTCCAGCAAAGAGGTAAGATATATATTCTACTTCCTTGTGTGTGTGTATGTGTGCGTTTAGTTTTCATGTGTAGTCTGAAATAGGACAATGGATCCCAGGTGTTGGTTGGCGAAAGGTAGAAGGTTCTGGAAATGATGCAAAGCAACGTAACAGAGGAAACCATCTACAGGAATCAAACATTCTGGCTTTTCTTCTCACTTCCTGCTTGCCTCCATTTTACTTTATTTATTTTTTTGCAGCTGCCGGGGTTCACTTTGTCCCCAGCAAGCTAAGGGGAAGAGCTTTCCTCGTGTCAGCCCTCAAAATAACAGCCTAGCAAGAGACCTGACTGGAGAAGTTCAGCCGTGGTGATGTCAGCAGAAGCATATTTTTAACCTGTGTTCAAGCGAACAGGAAATGGCCCCAAGAAAAGACATCAAAGCTTGAACAATGCAGATCCTGCCTGGATTTTCCCAGAGCAACAACAACAACAATTATGGAAACAAAGCAAAAAAGAAAAAAGAAAAATCCTGTCTCTGCCGCCTGTTCTTTGGAAATTTTTAAAAAATAAAAATAAAAATGTATAAAGGAATTGGAAACAGGAAGCTCCGGCTAAATAAAGGCTGTGCTCTCTTCCCTTTTCCAGGCCTGGTGCTGGGAATTGGGAAGACTGCGTAACAGCTCTTGAAAAGGAGGGTCCAGCTGGGGTGGGGTGGAGGGATGGAGGGGGTTACTCATTTTGTTTGCAGCTGCCTTAGCAGCCAGGGCCTTGCGGGCCTTTACGGGAAAGGAATGCGATTTCAGCAGAGGGCGACCGCCCAGTCGGACGACGTCAGATGAACATCCGTGACTTCCAACCGGGGTCCCCGTGAAGTCAAGAGTTAAGTTGGGCGACACGTAGAGGTCGCATCTGGAGCCACCACTTACGTGCCCACAGAGAAAGGGGGAAATGTGTCACGCCGAAGAGGGACACTGGGTTCTCATCCGATTTGCACATGCTGATGTAGAGATGGAAGTTTGGAACGGGTGACTCAAGTTGGAATGGACGTCTTCTCGCTGCTCGGGGGAAGGCAACGAGGGGACTTGCGCAACCGGTTCGTTTGCTGTTGCTGTTGACGGACATCGAGTCCCTACCAGCTCTTCCTTCTAATGAATTCTTTTAGGTCAGACTTGCTGTGCTGGTCATTGTAAATAAAAGGCCCCCTCCGAAAAGGTTGAGGAGGACCACCTTTCAATGAGAGCTATCTTCTATAAAGGTGGACATAGGGACATCTTAATTGAATACTACAGTTGACAATTCATGCTTCTATTGTATTCCACACTCCCGCCAAATCCACTTTCTCACTCCTGGCCCAGTGAGTCTCTTCTCCAACCTTCTTTAAAAGTTAACGTCCATCAATGCTAACTACCGTATTTTTTGCTCCATAAGACGCACTCCCCCCCCCCAAAAAAAGTGGGAGGAAAAGTGTGTGCGTCTTATGAAGCGAATACTCCAAAAAAGCACGGGAGATCGATCCACGGGGCGCCCGGAAGGCTCCAATTCAGCCTCCAGACTGATCTCCAGACCTTGGAGCACCCCGCGGAGCGATCCCTGCGCACCCGCATTCCGAATGAGAGGCCTCTGAGAGCCGTTCGTCTTATGGTCCGGTGCGTCCTATGGAGCGAAAAATACGGTATGTAAAGCAAGAAAATAGCCTGGGACTGAAAGGAAAATGGTAGCAGTTTGCTCCGTTCTGTATTCAGGAAAAAGACAGATGCCTTGCCTCATACAAAAGCCTGATAGATCTCCTGGTACAAGTCAACAAAGAGAGGAAGAACCTGTGGCTCAGTGGCTCAGGTATTAGCCTCTCATGCCATCCCGCCCAGGTTCGAATCCCATCAAGGGTTATTGCCTCACTGATGAAAGCTAATAAGCTAGAAATGGCCATCTGAGACTCTTTGTTGGCTTGTAAAACTTCTTTGCTGTCTATAAAAATATGCTCTATAGATTTGTCTTTCTCCTATTGACTTTGACTTTTGTACAACAAATCCTAACTTTGACAAAAGTTCTGGAGGAGGAATCATACCCTGATCATTGTTAATCATCTCCCTCTGTGATCACGAACAGTTGCACAAAGAAGTCCTCAATTAAATGGAGAAGTCTATGTTTGTTAACCTTCAGGTTGTCTGAGGGCGACAGTCTATGGGAATGTCCCTCAACATTGTCAACTTTAAGATGTGTGAACTTCAATTCCCAGAATTTCCCAGCCAGCATGGAATTTGACTTCTGGGAGTTGAAGTCCATCTTAAAGTTGCCACCATTGAGTAAGCACTGGTCTAGGACCAGTTGATGTTACTGATCAATGGTGGATTAAAACCCCTGGATTGCTAGGAGTTATTGTCCAACACAGTTGGAGAATGCTACGTTGAAGATAGCTGCTGTGGAGAATAATTTCTGAAGGAGACATCAAAAGCAAGCAATACATTACGGTTGTAGGAAAATCAGCCACGGATTTATTCAGGAAGACATTTCCATCAATTTTCTTACATGTGATCCTGCTGCCCCCTTTTCACTACACCTCTGTATGGAAATATGTTAATTAAATGTTAAATGTTGAAATGAAATATTTCAATACATTTTGGAGAGAAACTCTCACAGTTGGTGTGGCAAGAGTTGGTGCATTCCAATGACTCTCTGTCTCCTTTTTTTAAAAAAATTGACTGATGAAGTTACTTGGATGAGTAACGAAACATCTCAAATTAATAAATTTTAGACACTCTGTATGGAAAGTGGCTTCTGAGGGCAGCTTCTCTTTTTCCAAGCCGCATCACTCACAGAGAGAGGAAACATGGATGGGACATTGCTTCTTCTCTTCACTCAAATCAATGTTCCTTCCTTGCACTGGAGCCTTCAAAGTTGATTGCAGTTTATATGTACATGGCAGGAGGAATGCACTTTATGATTATGAATGTATCTTAGGCGTATGTGTACATGACAAGATGAATGTACTTTATAACTATGAATATAGGCTTATATGTACACAGCAGGATGAATGTACTTTATGATTATGAATGTATCTTACGCTTATATGTACACAACAAAATAATTGTACATTATGATTATGAATGCATCTTAGGCATATATGAACACGACAAGATGAATGTACTTTATGACTATGAATATAGGCTTATATGTACACAGAAGGATGAATGTACTTTATGATTATGAATGTATCTTATGATTGTAATTACAGCTTGTTTATGGTCTGTATGTAGGTGTAGAGCCTCTACACCGGAGACAAATTCCTTGTGTGTCTTGGCACACTTGGCAAAGTAAATTCTGACTCTGATCCAATGATACAGTGGCAAGTGCCTGTAATCTGAGAAAGATGAACTGTGCCAGAGGCTGCAGTACCCATCTAAGATCTTCATGGCATCTGCATGAATGACCTTTTCCAGGGACTGAATGAAGGCAGAAATCTTATGAATGAACGAAAGGATGAATGCAAGGGTTGAAGATAACAGGCGGCAACTGGAAGCCGCCATCTCACCCGGCATCCAACCTAGGTAGGAAAGAACCAAATGAGCAGAACCACCAGCAGTATCGAGCCTATCGGTTCCTGCCTGCAGTCTGGTTTGCTTTTGATTCCAACTATAATCTGAAGAGACGAGGGTTAAATGTGGAGAAACAGATGGTGGTCCCCGGTGAATAAGCTTTGCTTTGGGACTCTGCCTCCGCTGCCTTGAATATGCTAGGAATGCATACTGAGACTTCCTGTTGTGCTTCCACACACTGATGAGGTCAGATCGTTTTAGTTCCTTGGCAATGTTCCAAGCCCCGGGCCCCAGCACCTAGCTTCCCTCACTGTCAGAGCCTCTTGGGGATTCTCCAGTTGGACGTTGGCTGTTGGGGTTCAGGGAAGGCTGTTCAAATTCCAGGGAGAAGAGACAGACTTTAGGCCCTCAGAGACCATCTCAAAGTACCCTGGATGTCTTCTAAAAGATCTTTCCTTCCTTTTAGGTTGCTGGCTGTGTTCCCAAAACACGCTTAATCTTCTGGCTGAATTCACCCATATATATATTTTTTTGCCTTCACCCAGGGTTAAACCAATCAGGCTGTGTTCTCACCACATGCTCTGCCCCTCTAGCGCGACAGCCCAAACAAGCAAAAAGAAGAAGTAATCCTACGCAATTTAAGATCAAGGATTTGGAAATGGAACTATCCGTTGCATTGACCCGATGAAGAATGCTGCGCAGACGTCATCAACGGCCAATGTCATTCTTAGTATGAGAACCAACGCCACAACTGTAGCGCTAGATCAATGTCTCCAATTCTCTTACGTTCTTGAGGTCTACAGCTATGAAATCCTATCATGGGCCCTGCCGGCTGGGAATGATTGGCCTGGTTGGGCCAAGGAAGGAGGTGCCAAACTAGGAAGATGGGTTCAACTATTCAGAGGGGCAGGAAGATCTTTGTGGACCAGCTAAAGGTGTCAAAGATCCCACGGCATGTCCTACAAGGCCACCAACATTGGTATCGCCAGCAGTGTATTGGGGGTCTCCCGTTATCTCAAGGGGGAGATTAGCAGAAAGGAGGGATTAAACAGCCTGTGAGAACCTGAGCCTCATACGCAGGCTGTTGGATCCCTTTCTCTGCTGTCTGAATGGAACCGCACCCTTCTTTTTCCATTGTACTCAAGAATATCAATCGATCAGAATGGAGCTGGAAGGGACCTTGAAGATCTTCTAGTCCAACCCCCTGCAGAAGCAGGAGACCTTATACCATTCCAGATAGGTGGCTGTCCGGTCTCTTCTTAAAAACCTCCCGTGAAGCACCCACAACTTCTGGAGGCAACTTCTGTTCCACAGGTTAATTGTTCTCCCTGTTAGGAAGATTCTCCTTCCTTCCAGCCTGCTTCTCTCCTGGATTCGTTTCCATCCGTTGTTTCCTGTCCTGCTCTCTGGTGCTCTGGGAAATAGGCTGACCCCCCCCTCCACTTTGGGGGGGCAGCCCCTCAAATACGAGAAGACGGCTCTCGTGTCGCCCCCCCCCCCCGCAGTGCATCTTTTCTCTAGACGGGCCATCCCCGATTCCTGCAACCGTTCCTCGTATGTTGTTGAGCAAAACATTTTGCACGGGGCCTGGTGAGGTTGCACCGTTCGCACCGCCCTTCAGCCGGCCCTGTCTGCAGGAGAGGACAAGGATCAGAAGCCACAGAAGCCTGAGCAGATGAAGGCGGCTCCCTGCAATTCAACCCAGAAAGGGAAGGAGGG
>JANHFO010008024.1:0-11412 GCA_032468095.1 Pareas carinatus | reverse complement strand
CCATTCCCGTTTTTAATGAATTAGATTTTAAATTGGTTTTAAGAATTCGTTATTTTAATATTGCCAGTTTATAATATCTGCTTTTAATTTTGTTTCAATTCTATAGAACAATACCGGATTGTTTTATTGTTGGCTGTAAACCGTCCTGAGTCCGTTGTACAGAAAAGGCTGGTATATAAATTACATTATTAAATTAAATTAACTCAAAATCACAATGCAATGGTATCTATGTTTGTTCTGGGTGCACATTTTGGAAATAGTGTGTGAAACCTCACTAAGGTTACCCACAGTTAATCAGGTGATCTTGGTTTGTGCCCATGGTCTTCCTGTGGTAGATCTGAAATCTGGGATTTGATGTTTCCTTATAGTAACCCCTGAAAACCAGAAGCCCAATACCAGAATTCATATTTCAGCATATCCCTCTTGGGTAGGGAACCTTCTATGGCATGGCTGATCTCAACTTCCAATATTTCTAGTCTTTGGCTTTGCATGAGGGGAATTCTGGGAGATGGTCCAATGCATCTGGAAGATGCCAGGTTGTATGAGTAGACTTACTTGTTTGAGAATGAGAGTCAGCAATCCATCTATTCACCCACTCATTCACTCAATCACCCATCCATTCGTCTGTCCATCCCTTCCTCCATCCATCCATCTATCCTTCCATTCATCTGCTCATCCATCCATCCACCCACAAGTTTGTTTATCTCTATATCCCTTCATCTATTCATCCATCCATCTATCCATACATTCATCCATCATCCAACCATCCATCCATCAAACCTCCCAACCATCCATCCACCTACCCATCCATCCATCCATCCACCTATCCATCCATCCATCCATCCATACATACATACATACATACATACATACATACATACAAGTTCTTGGTTCACTCCCCAACCCACCTGGTGCTCATCATTGACGGCTGCCAGATAGTTCATGGTGCTTTGCATCTCGTCACTGGAGATGTTCCTGCAGAAGAAGTCCTTGATCAGGCTGAAGAGGGACGTTTGCACTGTCCGGAGGTCATCAGTAGCAATGGGCTTCTCCTTGTAGGTTCTGAGGATAAGAAGCAGGAAAAGGGTCATAATAGAGAAGGTAGAAAAAGGAACAAGAACATCTGGCTGTCTGTTAGAGAAGAGGACACCTTGACCAAGAGCCAAGCAAGAAGAACTTTTCGATGTTCTCTTAACTCACCCGTAATAGGTTCGGATGGAATCTAGGATGTACTGCACCCCGTATTTCTTCCGTATCCTTTGTTTGTGGTCTTTAATTATGTTGGATAGGTACTGGATGTGACCTATCAAGAAGAAAGACAAGTTGAGAAAGAAGCTGGGCCACATCCAATTCTCAAGGCAGGAATCCTCCTTAGAAATGATAGCCATGGTGTTCCAGCTACATCTCTCTTGAGATATCACAAACGTGGGGCAGGTTGACCAACGAACAGACAACCACAGGAATTAGTCAATTTATAGCTCAGGAACCGAAAGGACATCATTGACCCTTCAGGAGAAATTCAACCCATGGAAAGACTCTATGATGCTCCAAAAGTGGAGAAAGGGTCTTCTCTTGAAGGACCAATCTTCTCCCTAAGGCTGATGGTTCTTTCAACCAAACCACCCTGAACTTACCCAACCGGACAGCAAAGTCACTGTTGGTCCAGATGCGGAAGTCAAAGAGGAGGGCCTGGTAGAGGAGATGAAGCAAGTGATTGTGCCCTTCTGAGGCCACTTGTTCCATCAGAATCTGGGAGGCCATGAGGACATTCATGTCCACCGCCTGGCTGGAGACCTGCAGAACGTGAAGAGAAAATCTACATGAAGATTGTGTCCTCCACATCTGATCCAGAACCATACCAAAGATCAGAGTCCCTGTGGCTTCTTTTCATCATCCACCAAAGCCCCTTTTGCTCTTCCAGATCCAACCCCATAGGATTTAGCTGTGAGGAACAGATGCTTGGGAACAACCACACTCATAATTCATGCTGAAGTTGAGGAGGAATCGGAATCCTGCACATAGTCATGGGCCAGACCAGGTGCCCTGTTGGAACAAGGATCAAGACACTCTTTGATCTTCACCAAGGGTTGGTTGGTAGATCTTTAATTTTGAGCATCAGAAAAGGAGAACGTGAGAACTATTTCACTCAATAGGTTTCAAAGAATAAAGAAAGACTGGAAAGCGGCACAAGAAACTATTATGGAACTAGATTAGCTTTTATGAAACGAAGGAACATAAATGGAGTCTCCCCCAGGCAGGCAAGGTCAGAAACTTCAAGATGGCGGTCACAATCATGTGTTTGAAACTGTGTGGGTTGTGACAGTTATAAAAAGGCACAGAGCTTCAATTACATGAGGTTGAGGACTACCTTCTTGAATGTTTGACAATGGACAATTCTGTTTTCAGGACTTTAGAAATAAATGGTGTCACTCTATATAGTTCTTGACTTATGGCCATTTCTTTGGCAGTCGTTATGATGATTCTGAAAAGAGTAATTTATGACTGATCCTCACAGTTATGACCATCGCAGTGTCCCTGATCGCGATTCGGGTCTTTTAAAAACCAGCCAATATTTGTGACGGTTGCAGTGTTCTGGGGTCCCATATTTGGCATTTGCAACCTTCCCAACTGGCTTTGACAAACCACAACACTGGGGAAGCCAGCAAAAAGTCACAGGTCACAATCACATGATGTCTCACTGAATGACCATGGTAAAAGGTTGTAAAATTGGATGCAGTTGTGTGAAGCCACAGAACTAATTTTCCAGTCTCAGTTGTGGTTGTACATTGAGAACTATCTATATTTAGTTTTGCCGAGTTTGGAAAGCTAAGCAAGGACACAATGTAAGGGATTAAGTAAGGGATGTGAGACCACTAAGAGATTCAGAGCTGGAATGAGAGGTTGGAAAGATCATAGTGAAACATGGTTGATAAATACCAAAGTGGTCATGTTTGGACCACAAAGCTACCGAGAAGGGAAACAGAGGCCAACATTTTGGAAACCTAGATGAGACCACCCCTTTACGGAAATGTGCATGGATGCTCACCTTCTGGAGTAAGGCTCCGATGACAGCCGGACCATGACACTGGACCAAACTCTCTTGGTTGACTTGATGACCACACAGGAAGTTCTTCATTAGTAGTAAGAAAGCAGCCACTCCATTCTTCTCCAATCTGCCCTCTGAAGATGGAGAAACCAACATGGAAATCACCCTCATACTCTCTCGCACAGTCTAAAACAGTGTTGCTCAAACTTGGTGGCTCTAAGGCAGGTGGACGTCAACGCCCAGAATTCTCCAACCAGCTGTGCTACCTGTATTCCCCCAAAACTGCAGATTTTTATCACCTGAAGATTTTCCCAGGGGGATGTGTAAGCCTTGAGCATTCTGTGAAGAGGTCAACTCCGGGCCCACCAAGTCATGGATCTCCTGGATATCTTTACTTTCTTCCTTCTGAGATGCTACTTGATCCAGCAGAGGAAGGAGAGCTCCCATTCCACCAACACAGTTGATGACATCCTACAGAGAACCCAAAACAAAGCTTCCTAAGTTGAGGACCATCACATTGTAGACCTCAGAAGATTCCAAACTGGTCTTCTAAGAGGTGGTGGCGGCAGAACTTTCATGGAAACCTAGCTTGGTCTTACAGAGAAGCTAACAGAGAAGCTAGGGCAATTTCCTCCCAACAGCGAAGATGGTCCTTCAAAGAAATGAGTATGGATTCCCACCTACCTTAACATCCCAGTTCACCACCTGATGCCCTGTCAGCCTTCCATCCAGGTTGTGGTTTGGAGAGAGGTCCAGGCAGATGTTGCTTTTACAGGCCTAGAGAAAAATCGAAGGAGGGAAAGTGAAAGACTGGCTCTGAGGATGTACAAACATGGTCCTGTCATCAGACTAGGTCCTCCTTGTGGAGGAGGCTGCCCACAGGTGTGCAGAGCTTCAGACTTGACCTTACCTGGGGAGTGTAGTACAAAAGTAGTTTGCTACTCAGCTCCCAAAAATCTCCTTCTGGCTTAAATGGTGATGCGATATTTGGTCCTGCAGAAGGAAACAGAGCTGTGGTCAATGAAGGGAAACTTGATATCCCCAAGATCAGAATGCAACAGGAGCAGGTACTCCTCAAGAGGACCATCCCTTCTGGATTATGGTCCTCCACGAAGACATGTCCCATTCTTATCTCCTGCTTTCCTCTTTGCCCTTGTTCTACTCTGTCTGGATCACCAATGACCCCATCCCAAACATCGTCCAATTTGCCTGTTCTTCAAGTGTCCTTCCTTGGGCGAGATGAACAAGACACACGATTTCTCCAGAGCCCTACCTGCCAAGAAGAGGGCCTTCACCTGAGCAGGTTGGAGTGCCTCGTAGAAGATGGCGACTGACCCCAAGTGGCCCTCCAAGGAGGTGGGCATCCCCCACTCGGTGTCCTGGGTCCCTGCGACCATGGTAGAAACCATGCTTTCCCGGGGCGGAATGGGGGTCCAGGTGTGAGACGCCAGAGATGCTGGGAAGGACTGTGAGCGATTGAGAAAAGGGTGCGTTGGGAAGTCCAGATCTGGCGAGTGAGATGGGGGCTGGTAAATCGTGGACGTGGTGGTGGTTCGGTGGCCAGCAGAACCAATGCAGCAAGAAGTGAAGGCCTGGCCAGAAAGAAGAGAAAAGTTGGACATTTAGAAGGTGCATTTCTTGTCCTTTTTTCTAGACATTCATTCAAACCACTAGAACTTCAACACCCATAATCCCTCTGAAGCGATCATGTAGGTGTTGAAGCTCAATCTACCTAGAGAACTTCTGAAGAAGACATCTTTAAACAGTAGCCATCAACATCCCTCCCTGGATTTTATAACTGGACATAGGGTTGGTCTTCTGGTCCAATCCCTTGTCCAAGGCAGGAGACTTTATTTTTGATCAAAACCTGGACAACTGAGAAAGCTCCAAGTTCATTATGGTATCTAAAACAGACCTCTAGATTTTGGAGAAGATGAAAGAACCCCCCCCAAAAAAGTGGAGTTCCTACAAGGAATCCATGATATTACACACTTTCTCCATAGAGATGCAGAAAGATGGAGAAGGTGGCAGAATTAACATCCTGGATTTTGGATTGAGGAGATACAGCCAAGGCAATGACATGGAAACAGGGAAGAAGGACATGAAAAATCTCTATTTCAGATCAGAAATTGGATCTATGGAGGTTCAATGGGAAACCAAATTGTCCATATCTTCCTTGCTCGCTAGGGTGATGGACAATGAAACCAAAATGTAGAATCCGCCCCCCACTGCTCTTCCCAAGCTCAGAGGGGCCATAGCTGATATTTTCTATTCATCATCTGAAGGCTAGTAAGAGCTATGACTTTACAGGGAGTCCTCAAGTTATGACCATAAAGGAGCCTGCCCATTATGGTTACAACAGGAGTAAACAGGGCAGGTCACCTGACCAACCTGATTTTATCACTTTT
This sequence comes from Pareas carinatus, assembly GCA_032468095.1. Lineage (NCBI taxonomy): Eukaryota > Metazoa > Chordata > Lepidosauria > Squamata > Pareidae > Pareas > Pareas carinatus. The sequence continues at coordinate 5,958 of JANHFO010008024.1, read as the reverse complement.
TTGTAGTGGTCGCTAAGTGAATCACTACAGTCAATCAGTGAATACCACAGTCATTAAGTGAACCAGAAAACATTAGGTCATTAATGCTTTGCCATGGCACAACTTTGCCAAAAATGCCAATTTTTGGTAAAACGGTCATAAAACAAGGTGACAGGATGGTGCGATGCTGCAAAGAGTTGTAAATATGGCTGTGCTGACCGGTGCTGGAAGGATGGTTATGTGACTACAGGGTGGGAGTGGCTGTTGGATCTTCAGATCTGGGTCGAAAATCTCCTTTTTGAGGTCTGCTCTAACTTTGACAGGTTGTTAAGCAATCAGTCGTACGTTAAGGACCACCAATACAGGATATCTCCACCAACATTGCTCCTGAAGATGGTTTTTGTGGGATCTTGGAAGGCAGAATGGCGCAGCTTGCCACAATCACCTTGCCATGATAAACTCACTGCGGCCTACTTGCCGTAGGACAATTTGCTGTGGTCAACTCACTACAGACAATTCCGCAAATATTTAAGTCCATTTTGATGGAACTGTGGCCAACGATAGCAAAATTAAGTCAATCCAGAAATACATGAGTTACAATAATTTTGACAAAAATGTGGTCACCAGTAATCAAAGTAATTTAATGAAATCATCAATATAGTCTTGATTTGTCCCATGGCAAATTGTCTTAGGGTGATTTGTCCTAAATTCCTTCGAAGGAACGAATCTGATCTACCTCTTAGATTGCCGATGTATGGACATCACCGGCTTTCCTAAAGGAATCACCAATTGTACTGGTTTTAATGATCCTCTGTCTGTCGACCTCCTCCAGAGGGGGTCCCCTTTGAGGGACCCCAATTTTTTACAGATCCACAAAGATGTACGCCGTGATCCGAGGACATCTTACCTCGCTGATGGACGGGAAACGCAGCTGAGCTACTTTCTGGAGCTGACCGTCTACGAAAATGTTCACCAGGTTCTGACTGAACAGCCGGCGGCCGACGATGTGGACGACGTCGACGCAATGCTAGTAACGAGCGGAAGCAGGGATTAGTGGCATCACTTCAACGGGATGGCGACGTTTATCAAATTGTGGATACAGAACGGAAAAGTGATGAAAACCGTTGCGGACAAAACACGGTCGATTCGGAAAGCGTCCAGCCAACCAGATACATTTTCAAGAGATGCGCTTTCCAAGCGGTATCTTATTACAGGTAGTCCTCGACTAACGACCACAAACAGGGACTGAATTTGTATTGCTAAGTAAAGCGGTTACTAAGTGGCTTGTGTCCGATTTAATGACGTTTTCTCGGTACGGAAATCAAACAGCCCAGAGTCACTGAGTGGGAAACCCTATACATTTTCTAAACGAGTAAATAAATAAATCGCAACGTTAAATGAATCCTGAGGTCGTTAAGCAAATCCAGCTTCTCTCATTGACTTTGCTTTTCAGAAGCTGGTTAGGGAGGTTGCAAATAGCGTCGTAAATACATGCTGGTTGCCTAGTGCCCGAAATTTGATTATGGGACTGTAGAAGTGCTATGACGGTCATAAGGATCAGCTGTTAAGTCAGTTGTTTCCATACTGTTGCAACTTTGAATGGACATTAAACAAAAAGTTGTAAGTTGAGGACTGCCTGCATTTTATCTGTTTCATCTGATAGTTTTCTCGACTCATTAAAAACAAGTCCTCCAAAGAAGAGGTCTTCAACCTTGGTCCCTTTAAGGCTTAAGCATAGCTGGCTGAGGAATTCTGGGAGTTGAAGTCCACAAGCCTTAAAGGGACCAAGGTTGGAGAGCTCTTCTCCAAAGTTCAAAAAATTCCTGTTAAAATTCCAAAATCGATAAATGCTGGTTACATAGATTAATGGAAGGGGCTTTCTCTGTGGTTTCCCCCAGATAAAGCCCTCCCCCATGGGTGACCATGAGAAAGAAGTCAGAAAAGTCAAGGTGGCAGCCAGGCCTACGTGATCTGAATCCTGCAATTATCCCTGCAGGTTTTTAATAGGGCAGATATGCCATCTTGACTGTTTTCCCATCCCTTTGGATGTCCCTGCCCCCTTCCCCCTCCAAAATGGTACCCCAAATGTGTCTTTGGGGGGCTTGAAAATGCAGTCGTTTAGATGATCCTCCTTGGTGTAAACCTGGTCAATCCGAGTCTAATTGTCCTCCAAAATCACCGGAGGAGATCTGACTCAGTTAGAAATGTCCAACACGGGCTGTGCGTGTGGAACCTCGGTGACCCACAGATTTTCTTCCTGGGCAACCCACACCTGCTGAGCCAGGCTGTCACTCACCCAGGCTGCGTCGTTGAAGGGAATCTCCGGCACGGCCACCGTCATATATTCCTTCTTCGTGCAAACAGCTACTACCAACATCCCCTCCATGGTGAAGAAGGCTTCGAAGCCGGTCCCGCTAGCCGTGAAGAAGCTAGGAAGAAGGACAGGTGGGTGACTGGAAGGAAGGGAGCCCACCTGAGCTCATATTTGTTGCAGGCTTTTAGGTTTACCTGAGCAGGTAAAAATCCCATCTCCAAAAGTAAGTGGGTAATAAGCTATCTCCAGCAGATTGGAGCAATCGGACAGCCTCTTCAACCATGGTTAATCATGTTAGTTTAGGGCTGTGTTGACCAAACTTGGCAACTTTATGGATAGGAGGACTTCAACTCCCAGAATTCCCTCAGCCAGCATGTTGGGTGAGGAATTCTGGAATTTGGAGTCCACACCTCTTAAAACATGAGGGTTGGGGAATTCTGGGAGTTGGAGTCCACCCCTTTTAAAAAATGCTGACAGGAACATCCTGGGAGTCGGAGTCCACAGGGTGGACTTCTACTCCCAATCCCCGTTCCCCAGCCTGCCCAGATCACGAAGGACGGCGTCGCACCACAACGGCGACATGCGCCAGGCCCCCGCACCTGTACAGCTGCTTCCTCTTCAGCCGGCCGGCCTCCTCAGGGGCATCCTTGGTGTCTTCGACAAGGAGACACACCCAGGCGTGGAAGGCAAAGCCGCCCCCGGGCCATTTCTGGATAGTGGGCACCATGATGCCCGCCATGCTGGGCATCAGGTCGAAATACTGCAGTGCCCGCTCAGGTCCCTCTTTCCGCGCCATGCCCGAAAGCGCCCGCACGACTTGCACGGTGTACGGATGGCAGCCTGCGCCATGCTCGGTCCGGAGGAGCCTCAACAACTGCCGCAACTCGCCAGGACGGATCGAGAGGCCGCCGAGCACTTGCAGCAGGTCGACGAGATTCTCGGTGCACTTCCGGTCGAGGTTTTGCTGCGCGGCACTCAGCGCGTCCAAGAGGTAGCCCACCATGCCCGCCCTGACGCAGATGGTGCGACTCTGGAGAGAAGCGTTGCAGATCTTCTTCAGCCACTCCGAAAGGAAGACCTGGAGGTCTTGGGAGGTGAGCTCAGGAATCCACTGGATCAGTATCAGCAGCGGCTGTTCGTTGTGGATGAGGCGGGGAGGGGAGGTGGCGTGGTCCCCTTCGACTGCCTGGAGAAAGGGTCATGGGTCTGAAAGTGAGCTGTGGTTAATCCTAATCCTCATTCAAGTCTAACTCAACTCTAATTCTAATTCAATAATCCTCATTCAATTCTAATTCACTTCTAAACCTAAACCTAGTTCTACTCTTAATTTTAATTCAATAATTCTAACTTAATTTGAATTCTAATTCGATTCTATCTGATTCTAATCTAATTCTAATTCAATAATTCTAATCCTAATTCAGTTCTAAACCTAATTCTACTAATTCTGATTCAATAATTCTAATTGAATTTGAATTCTAATTCGATTCTAATTCTGATTCTAATTTAATTTCAATTCAATAATTCTAATTTAATTCCAATTCAATAAGTCTGATTTAATTCTAATTTGAATTCAATAATTCTAATTTAATTGTAATTGTAATTCAATTCCAATTTAAATTGATTCTAATGCTAATTCAATTCTAATCCTAAACGTAATTTTAATTTAATTAGAAAATAAAATAAAATAATGTAATTCTGATTCTATTTTGAATTCAGTTCTAATCCTAATTCTAATTTAATAATTCTAATTCAATTCTGATTCTGATTCAATTGAATTCTAATTCAATTTAATTTTAATTCAACTCTAATTCAACTCTAATCTTAATTCAGTTCCATTTTAATTCAACTCCAATTAAAATTCTTCTAGTTGTGCTGCACGGAACGGCTTGTTGTTCGATTTTTTAAAATTGAATTGAATGTATCAAAATTGTATAGATACTCCTCACCTCCAAAGTATTTTCTCCCTTCCACCATGCTACCCAAGTTCCCCAACCTGGAGGAAAAGGAGACCACCTGGAGATCCCAAAGCGATAGGCTGCACTCGGAAGGCAAGTGAAGCATTTTGCAAAATTAGAAAGAAAAAGAAGAAAGCAGCAACAAACCACTTTTGAACCGTGGCCTGAAGTAAACCTTTTTAGCTTTGAAACACAAGATGTAAAAAGCATCAGCTTCGAAAAACTAAGGAAAGAGTGATGGGTGGGGCAACACTGCTCGGTTCTCCGAATGGGGAAGGGCGAGGATCTCACCATGCTGAGCAGCTCCTGCAGCAGCTTCTTGGTGGGCTCACTCTGACTCTTCAGGACCTCGTAGAGGTGAGAATAACCGATCCTTTCCTTGAAGACCTCCTGGAGGAGACAACGGGTGGTCGGCCTTTGCTAGATCCAGCCACACCAGGGGGAGAATCTTGTCTGTCTGTCTGTCTATCATCTATCTAGTCTGTTTATCTATCTATCCATCCATCCATCTATCATCTCTGTGTCTGCCTCTGTCTGTCCGTTCGTCTCTCTCTTTTTCTCTATCATCTATTCATCCATCCATCATCTCTGTCTGTCTATCTATCTATCTATATCATCTCTCTATCTATCAATCCATCAAATCATCCATCCATTCATCCATCACCTGTCTGTCTGTCTGTCTATCTATCTATCTATCATCTCTGTGTCTATCTATGTCTCTCCGTTCGTCTCTCTCTCTCTTTCTCTATCATCTATCCATCCATCCATCATCTGTCTCTGTTTTTCTATCTATCTATCATGTCTGTTTATATATCCATCCATCCACCCATCATCTCTGTGTCTGTCTGTCTATCTATATCATCTATCTATCAATCCATCAAATCATCCATCCATCCATCATCATCTGTCTGTTTCTCTGTCCATCCATCAGTCTGTCCATCCATCCATCCAATCATCCAGTTGAAAAAAAGAGAAAATTTGTAGCTCAGTGTGGAACTGGGGGAGCCTTGGTGCTCTCTGAGCTTGATGATTTTCTTGCAGACATTTCATTTCCAAACTAGGCAACACCATCCATGTTAGAAGGGAAGGAGAACTGTGGAGTAGAGGCAGGGGGCGGGGTAGTGGGATAATTGGTGGTACCTCAGCCTGGCTGTTTCCTTGCACACGTTTCATGGCCCAACGAGGGAACCTCATCAGAGTGGGAAGGCGGTGGGATCCTCTCCTTTCTAGCCCTGATGCTGTCCCCTAGTTGGGCCGTGCGACGTCTGCAAGGAAACCAGCCAGTTCAGAGAGCACCAGGGACCCCACGGAGGAGTCAGCTGCGGTGGCCTTCAAGCTGGTGTCCCACGTCTTTGCTTTCCTGTATGCGGACGCCCCATTTGGCTTTGGGGGCGCAGATGCAACCAGGTCGGCCCGCCTGGATGGCTACCAACCATTCAGTGGGCATTCAGACATGCCGGTGAGGGTCTCTTGCATCTTACCTTAGCAGCAGGAGAGGCAGCCATGATGGAGGTAAGGACCCCAATGGCGTGAATCGGAATGGCGTCTGAGCTGTTGTCGAAAACCTGGGAAAAGAAAAAGGAAAGCAGCTCAACACCCCAAAGCGATTTTTAAAAAATAACAATCATTCCGTGGTGGTCCAACATCTCGAGAACTTCCGGACGAGGCAGCTCCAGAGAAGCAGAAGACTGTCAGTTGAAGTTCGTCTTT
>JANHFO010008022.1:8773-30118 GCA_032468095.1 Pareas carinatus | reverse complement strand
TTCTCTCTCTCTCTCTCTCTCTCTCTCTCTCTCTCTCTCTCTCTCTCTCTCTCTCATCTCTTTCTTTATCTCTGTCTCCCCTCTATCTCCTCTCTCTCTTTTCCTCTCCCTTTCCCTCCCCTCTCCCTCTTCTCTCCCTCTTTCTCTCTGTCTCCCGCTCTCCCTCTCCCTCTCCCTCTCCCTATCCTATTACTATCTATCCCAGTCTGTCTGTTGATCTATCTATCTTATTAGAGTCTAGGTTTTTTGAAACTATTGTGAGCAAAATACTAAAAGTGATAGGAAGGAGAAGTACAGAGAGTACAGAGAGTCCTTGACTTAGGACCATTTGTTTAGCAGACATTCAACGTTACAATGGCACTGAAAAAAAATTGATTATGACCAATCCTCGGACTTACAATTATCATATAAGGTGATCAAAATGCAAGCACTTGGCAACCAGCCTGACAGTTGCCACATCCCATGGATATACAATCATCATTTGCAATTTTCCCAGCCAGCTTCTGACAACCAGGCTTGCTGAATAACTGCATGATTCACCTAACAAACATAGTTTTTTTTAAAAATCATAAAATTGGGCGCAACTCACTTAGCAACTTCCTTACTTAGTAATGGAAATTCTGGTCCCAATTGTAATCGTAAATTGAGGGTTACCTGTAGTGGTTGCTGTAAAGTTATCATCAGGGATCAAAGTGAGACTAGAGCCTGGAATATAGTATTCTTATCTTGAAAAAAATCCATCTGTTGTGCTAAGCCAACAAAAAATGAAAGTGGTTCCACACAAATGGTTCTGAAGGGAGATATCTGGGGTTCCATAGACACATAGTCCTCCATCTGAACATCTGGAAGAAGAAGGCGAGCAGGGCAGTGGTAAATATCCCTGGCTGAGGACCTAGGTCAATACAGTGAGGCAGGATCCCCAGGACTTGTCCAGCATATTTTCTTCAATCCATTTTTTTTACAGATGCTAGCCATTGATCAGATGGACAGACTTGTATATATTTACTGATCACTTACCGTATTGTATTTATTTTAAGATACTACTTTGAGAAATAAAATAGTGCTCAATACTTATACAAATATAGGGCTTGCTAAAGGAGCAAAAGTAGAAAGCAATTTAAGCTATGACCTAAAAAATCTCTCAACAAGAGATTCATACTATTTTGTTCTTTGGAAAGAAATATTCTAGTACTGAGACTTTGCAGCACAAGAAAAAAGTACAAGAACTTGGAAAAATGAAATTTAGGCCAGAGAAATTCTGTACCATGTATCACCATGTAGAAGATTCGCCCTCTCATGTATTTCATCTTTTCTACTTATGGTTCTTTTATAACATTAGTCATATCACAAAGTTGCTTGGAACAGAGTGAAAAGAATTGTGTCACAGAGTGCCACTGAAATGTGTACACTAAAGGAATATATAATAAAGAATGCTTGGTGGAATGAAGAAGTGAAAGGCTCAGTTTGAGTAAAGAAAGAAGAAAGACAGAAGAAAAATATTGGTACAAAAATGAGGTTGAGAGAAAGATATATAATACGCACACAGAGAGGAAGAGAATAGACAGAGAAAAAATAGCTACAGTTGAAATAATGGTTAAGATTAAAAGAAGCAGAACAATTTTTATATCAAAAGTTGAATGTAAGTGAAGAAGGTTGTGAGAATGTTGAAAAATGGTAAGATACAGGTGTAAAACTGAAAAAGTGTTAAAATATGGATCAGATGCACCTTTAGGAGTTGATCCTTTTGTCAAAATACAAAAGCATTGTTATACCATCATAATACAAGTTTCAATACAAAGTAACAAGAGCAAATACAAAAACTACAGGTGAATTGGTTTAAATGCATCTAGAAAGACATATAGCAGAATTCTAATCAAAAGAGAGCCAACACAGAGTGAAGAATTTGGAAAGTGTGATAGAGTTTTATGCTAGGCAAGCAGGCAGCAGGCAGAAAAGAATTTTGCTCTTTAGCAGGTCACTGAGAGAAGTATAAATGCGAGAAATAAAGTTTATTGTATATTTGTAATTTCAGATAGATTATAAAGGTCAATCAATTCTGGATGAAATCTACCCTGACTGTTCTTTAGAAGGACAAATGTTGAAGCTGAGACTCAAGATAGTTTGACCACCTAATGAGAAGAGAGGACTCATTAGAAAAGGATGTGATGCTGGGAAAGATGGGAGGCCGAAGGAGAAGGGGGCATCAGAGAATCAGATGGCTGGATGAGTCACTGATGCAACAGGCATGAGTTTGGAGAGACTGCGGGAGGCTGTGAGGGACAGAGAGGCCTGGCGGGCTATGGTCCATGGGGTTGCAAAGAGTTGGACATGACATAGCGACTGAACAACCACATGGATGGCAATGTGTGAAGAGATGAAAGCTGGTTACTAAGTGTAATAAGATTAGGTATTTTATTTATTAAATTTATATGCCATCCATCTCACTATTGAAGTAACTCTGGGCATCCTGCAAAATGAAAAGAGATAAATGTGAAAGCAATTAAAATTGACCAGAGCTAAATAGAAACTAACATAGGAGTAAAGTATGTGTGAGAATAAATGGAGTGCTTGGTGAATAATTCAACATTCAGTAAGGATGAAAACAAATGTGTAATGGTCCCTTGGTTGTTTAATGTATAAGAAATGCTTGTGATGACAGTAAAGATATATTGATTGGAGTCATCAGCGTAAGGGTACTTTGTATGCAAATACTGTTTTTACATAGTTTATGATTCAGTAGCTGCATTTGCATTCTGATCTTGTGCATATGAGACTTTTTGATAATGTAGAATGAAGCTTTCTAATGGGATGATATAATTGATCATAGTGAATGGTAATTTTTCTTATTGAAAAATTGCTTGATTTCTGGATAATGTTAGAATAGGAGTTAAGACATGAAACCATGCATGACCAATTCTGTTCTAATTTGCTTTCATATTTTTCCCCGCTAAGCTTTTCAAAGTTTGAAAAATTGAAGACTTAAACCATTTTGGTCATTGATGTGGGAGCTTTCATATAAATTCAATTTTCTTATTCTTTCAATACAAAAATATCAACGATGGTATGTTAAGATAGACATTGTAGATAAGTTAGAAAGGACATAGCATTCACTTAGGGATCACTTTACTGGTTTTTTTAATCTCTATTCACTTGAGAGAATTAATGTTTCCATGTACATATATGGATAGCTTAAATAAAGAGAAGAGTCAAGGTGACAGAATATAAAAGGATGAAAAGAAATTCATTATTGACTGCCATCTATTAATAACTGAATTTGTAGAGATGTTATTCAACAAAACAACTATCTTTAAAAGAGAAGTTTGTTTAAAAAAAGCTTGTTCCTGTCAGGAACAAAAATATGACTTTATGGAATAGATGAACATATTATTACACAGAGCCTGAGGTCATTTACTCTCTGATGTACAAGTGTGGTGCAGTATCTATGATGTTGGATTGAGGCCATAGAAATTCAAATTCAAGACTTCATTCAACAATAGAATTCTCTGGGTAGTTTTTGAGTTTGTCACTATCTTGCAGGACACTCTACATTACTAGCTGTAATCAAAAATAAAATTAAGGGAGGCACCACAAGTAGTAGTTTGAAAATTCAAATTAAAAAAATTAATAAACCTAAGAAGTAAATAAAAAACAGTCTCTCCTCAAAAGAATAGTGAACACCCAGAAAGATATAACCCACACAGAACCATTGAAAAACAAGAGGACAAGATTCAGTGGGATCCACAGGGGCTTCAGAAACACCACAGTGTGATTAAGCTCTGGCCACTTTTGTAGTTTGTACATAAACAAGCACATAAACAAGCATGGGGCTTTATAGACAACATGTGAACTCTTTTGAACCTCTGACAGTTTCAGCTGGTGTGATGGACCCATAACGTTCTCCAGGTACCAAAAACAACCACATAAAAAATTATCCTAAGAAAAAATATTCCTCCCTGAAATAATTTAATACAAAATGAACTTTTCTAATAAGCACAGCATGATATCAGCTGAGGGGGAAAAAAGCCAAAGATGAGCGTATATAAGTGGACCAACCTGTCTAGAAGGAAAGGCTGGCCAGACCTTTTAATTGGAGACAACAGCATTTTGTTGAAAAACCCACAGAACTACTGTGATAACTCAAATATTCCTTTTTCAGATAGCTTCTTAAATGCCCTTTCTATATATTAGGAGGAGACAATAGATCTAGAACATTTTTGCCTACCTTTCTATTTGGGAGCAGCGCAAGTATAAGATTTTGAATGAAATACTGTATTTCAGTATAACATTTTGCTCTGCTTTGAAAAGCCGCTCTTTTGAAAAATGAAAGTGTCACTCATGTTCAGTCTCCACTTAAGCCTAAGGTGATACGGCATCTCTCTCATCTGGTGACAACCGCAAGTGATCTCCTGAACGGCTGCATTTCACCAGTCAGAACAACTGAGGCAAATAGGGAAGACGTTTGTTAGCCAGAATTGTTGATTTCCCTGAGCACTATGGATGGCAGCTTCACATGAAATCCTCAAGGTTTTAAAAAGCTCAGGACAGAGAAATATAATTCAGTTCTTTGACATCTCTCCTCACAGATAAGACCTATTGACTTCTTTTAAGGCTGGTAGACATATTTCAATTTTACCAACATGCCAGAGGTATTGTGTGGTGAGAGGATCATACAGAATGGCTTTGCCAGTCACAAAGCTCTCAAATACTGCAAGGTGGATCGATGAATTTATTCTCTGGAATCTTTTTGGACTCTGTCATGGAATGTAACTACTAACCCAACTTGTGCTTGTCTTTTTTCTGGCTAAATGAACACATGCCAGGCTAACCATGGCTTTGTAGCTGCCCATCATTTCCATTTCCCACAAAACAGGACTGTTATTGACATCTGTAAAATAGGGGAGGCTTTGATTACATGATTATGATGCCACCTTGACTTTTTTTGATGCCAATCCCTGAACCCCATCCCACAAAATTCTAGGGGATCTATGGGATGAAGTTTATTATTCGATTATAACTCAGTAAGAATTCTAAGAATTTAATTCTTTAATTAAAAGAATAAAAACCACCACGTATGACAGAGAACTTGATGGAAGCTAAGAACGGTATGCACAGCATACATTTTGGTATGTGTAAGCCACTAGGTGATTTAGTCCAATATGAACTGATGTTTTCAAAGGTTAAAAAAGTACTTAATTAAGAAAATAAATAACAGCATTGCAAAATGAGCTCCAATAAACATATACTTAAGACAATCAGACTTGACCTTCTCCTATTCGGCATTGTCTAATCTTGTAAATGGACTTGCATAATGAAACATTTCTTGTTAATAAAGAGCAGGCAGCTCACACAAAATCTGCCAAGGGAGGGAGAAAACCAATGGCTATTTAAAAGATTCAGGGGCAATAAGTCAGCTTTAAATTAAAAGTCACACTCTTTTTGTCTTACAGGTTTGAAGGAGGAGGGGAAGGACCTTTTTAGTCCCATTGTTTTTTATTAATATATGGCGGAGCATATTTTTGGCCATTTATTTAACTATATATTGTATGTTTGCTATTTGTAGAAAATACTCACTTGGTGTGGGGTCAGCATCTCTTTGATTTATGATGAGAAAGATATATTGAGAAAGATATATTGGCATACACTTTGTTGTGCCAACTGGTGTCAGGTAGAAAGTGCAAATTTTCGCTCATTTTCTGGAATGCATTAGATGGCTTTGAACTACATTGCGGTGTTTGTCTTGTTCTTGCTTCATAGATGTCTATGAAAAAAACAGGGGTGGTGGAAGTAGTGGTAGTGAGATATTGCACACCAACTCACCAATTTAGAGGAAGTATCAAGAATAAACAGAAAATAAGTGCTAGGAAAAATCAATTTTGCTGATTCTTGTGGAAGACTCCATACAAAGTCTTGCTGACATAGTTCTTGTATGGTAAATCAAAGAGAAGAAGCAATATTATAATAGATGCCAGATTGGAAGCATGGCTGGAGCCAAAAGGGCTGTGAAACCATTTTCACAGGCAGCAGATATAATGTAATATAATTAAATCCTCACTTAAATTTCTGAAGGAATTATACTTAAAACTTAATGGAAAATAATTTTAAAAGTTTATATCTAACAGACCTACCTCTTTCTCTCCAGTGCAGCTAACTGCTCTCTTGGTCTGCTGTTTCAAGGGCATCAAGATGCCTTAGCGATAGCAATAGCACTTAGGCTTATATACTGTTCCGTAGTGCTTTACCACACTATTGCCCCCAACAATCTGGGTCCTCATTTTACCAACCTCCGAAGGATGGAAGGCTGAGGCAATCTGGAGCTGGTCCTGAACGAACTCCTGGCTGTGGGCATAGTTAGCCTGCAGCAGTGCATTCTACCCACTGTGCCACCACATCCTTCCTGTAAAAGAGAGAATGAAACTTCAGAAGTTCAAGAATGGGGAAAGGATTTGCTTTCAATAACTTTCTTAACTCGTTTAAGCTGTGATCTATTTATTGCTGACCAAAAGATACCAGTGCTATTTAAGGATAACAAATGGTTCTTTCTCTCTTTCTTTCTCTCTCTCTCTCTCCCCCATACACCCCATTTGTGTGTGTGTGTCTCTCTCTGTGTGTGTGTACACACACAAATGTGGGATGGGAAGGATATATTGTTATAACTGTTGGCCAGTAGAGCAATAGTCGGGAAAGTTGTCAAGCTGTTGAAAGTCTATCTTGAGAATTTGCATAAGATATTCTGGAGCTTGTAGCAACTTGATAGAAGGGGATGATAGGAAGCATGAACAGCAAAAGCCTAAAACACCCCAAAGCGAAAGAGAGGAATGTTGTTAGCTGAATCTCTTTTTCTTCTCTAGCAATCTAAAGTGAAGCAAAGTGTTTTTATACTATGTGCCACTTCTTAAATTTGTTTTGTTCTGTTATTTCACTTAATTTACAGATAGGATGAAGACCCATAATTCTTTTTATCTAGCAAGAAATGAATTTGCTACATTCAACATCTATGCCTGAGCCCTCCCAACATGTGTGACAAATATCTTTCAATTTTGAGTTGAGTACATAGCCTTTCAGGTCCAAAATACAGCATAATAATGGAAGAGACAATTGGGCTGGGACAAATCTTTGAAACAATGAATGAATAAACCACAGTGTTGCATCTCTTTTAACAGTCTTGATGTAGTCTTCAACAACCTGTTGCCCTTCAAATGTGTTTAGGGATGTAACTCCAAAAATTACCAGCCAGTGTAATTTCTGTGGCCATGAACTGCACTGGTTTGAGGAAGGCTTTTCTAACACATGCATTACAATAATTTCATTTTATCATGATGTGGAAGCATGTCTTAATTAATGCAGAACTTATTATTTGTTGACAAGAAAAAAAACGTTTTCAATCGTTTGTTTAATTAGCTAATGTTGGTGCATTTTGCATGGAATGTGTTTGGTAAAATTAACCTATTTCTGTAACATTCTTCATTAGGCTACTCTAGTGATAATCAAACGACATAATTTAATTATATTTAACCAGAGGGGAGTAATGAAGTGTATAATAAATATTATTCCTTCATTAACAGCTCTGCATTTAATTTAGATAAGCAAAGCTCCTTGAAAATAGAAAACACATGCCAGCTGCTATTCTACCTTATTGTTGCGTATTGTATTTTAATTTCTCAGATTTCAGATTCCTACTATTGAAGAAGAAGCAGAAATGAAAAAGAAATTGAGTGGATAGAATTGTTTTTCCTTTGCCATTGACTGCTTGGAAATTAAAAGACTATATTAATTTATAATACACCCCAATCATGTTTAGTTTTTATTTGATTCATTCTAAAATATGATATAAGGATACATTAATATGGACTTAGAGATTCAAGGATAGCACTTCATTGGGGCAGCTGAAGGTGTTTATACCTGTTTTTCTTTTAATCACTCAAAGGGAATTTGCATTGCATGTGTATTACTTCGTAGTTACAAATAATGCCTTTGAATAAATCTTTAATACAATGATACACAATTGATTATGCCCATATATATACAAATGATCATGATTATGCATATATATAACTTTGCTCAGACTAGCAAGAAGCCAAAAGCACCAGCCTGCAGATGGCAAGTAAGATCTTGCCGAAACGTCGCCAAGAGACTTGTTTTCGTAGATTTTCACAGGTCCAGGTATATAGGTCCAAGTGTGTTCAGGTCTTTTCCCATGTAGAGTGGAACGTTTCTTGACGACGTTTCGGCAAGGTCTCACTTGCCATCTTCAGACTGGTGCTTTTGGCTTCTTGCTAGTCTGAGAAAAGTGTGATCTGAGTTTCCTTTTATCTGTAAATACTGGTGGGAAGGTTTGGTGAGCTGGGCTGGTTGGCTGGGTTGTTGTTTCTTGATTCCTTGCTGGAGTTGATGTTGGTATAATGGGCTTTTGTGTTGTAATGTTCTGGGTCATTTGTGTAGTGATTGCTTTTCCATTAGTCTCCTATGTTTTAATGACTTGGGTAAGGGATTGTTTGAAAGTGACCTTGTGAGTTCTTTTGATGTAGAGTCTTGGGTCCTGACCCAGGAGATCACAGCACAAGACCAAGGACTCCAAAAAACCCAGCCTGAAGATGACGAGTGGGACCTCACTGAAACGTCGTCAAGATACTCTCAATCTTACACAGGAAAAGACCTGCACACCTAGACCTACATACCTGTACCTGTGAAAATCTACGAAGTTCTTTGTGTGTCCTGACACACATGGCAAAATAAATTCTGATTCTGATTCAATCAAATCCAGTGGACCCTCAATATCCTGTAAATCATGAACTATTGAGGACATCTGAGTGAGGAATCTGATTTATATGCCCACAGGTTAAAGTGTACATCAGAACTCAGCATAGTGGTGGCTTCCCACATAGTTACCACATGTTCAGCCTTATATATATCCTAAGACAGGGATAGACAACTATGTCCCCTTTATGACCCATTCATTTTAGTTCCTAGAATTTTTGGGTTAGCATGGGAGCTGGAACCAATTTTGGGAGCTGAAGTCTACAAGTTATAAAGAGGCCATAGTTGCTCACCTTTGCTTAGCATTAATATTATTTTCCATTATTAAAAGAAATAAAGCACTTTTGACACACTTATAGTTGTTTCAATTGTTCTGAAATACATCCTTGATTAGAGCTTAATACTTACTTATTTATAGTAACTCCAGATGTTGTTTATTTAACAATCAACATATTTAGGGTAATTTTTACAAACCAAAAGACCAAATAATGTAATAATGTCTTCAACAATTACATACTTCACAAAATAGCTCGATGGTACAAATAACAATTTTACTAGCTAGACCTTGCAAGAGATACTGTATATGTTGAATGATAATCCACCAAGAGATTTTTTTCCCCTGAAACTTACATAGACTTGTCTCTTATATCTGTCAAGTTTTTTTTATCAATGATCATTTTCCATGGTTTTTCCTTTCTGACATACTTATTTTTAAATATTCAGCAAATTTGGAATAGTAGTACTAATGCCAATAAATAATATTTGTTTTGATATATAAAATGTTTATTGCAGAATCCAATCTGTTCAGTCACAAGGACCAGAAGTTTTATCTTCTGAGCTTTCAAATTGATGCTGGAGCCCATCTTCAGGGAACATCCTTCTAGCAGATGTATGGTGTCTTGTGTGTGGTATTTATAGTATCTGTTGTATATGTTTTTTTAGATGTTGATTGGGGTGTGTTGATGGCTGGGTTTTAAGCTGTTAGCTGTCATTTGCTTATGTTGTTTGTGTTCTTTTTAATGACTCAAAAGCTAGCCATCAACACACCCCCGATCAGCATTGAAAAAGCCCCCTACAATAGACATATAAAAGCAGACACAGAACAGCACACACTCCGCTAGAGAGAAGTCCCCTGAGGATGGGCTCTAGCACGAGTTCGAAAACTTAAAAGACTAAAACTCTGGTCCCATTGACTGACCCAGACTGGATCCTGCAACATTATCCTGGGACACGTATACATTTGCCTTCATTCATGAGAATATTTATTTCCCAAGATTCGTTCCCCAATTCCCCACTGCATTAGTGGATCCACTTCATTTGCTATTCTTGAGGTAAAAAAGCAGAAAAGAATTTATATTGATTTTTTTTTTCATTTTCTTGATCATGGAGATTTTTTGTGATTTCCTATTCAAAAATTAACCAAGGTTTGCATACATTTTTGAATATCAGGCAAGACAAGGTAAGTGTGACAACCTTGGCTAAACCATTGACCTTTTCCCCAAAGATTCCAACAACAGTTCCAGCATGAACAGATTTTTCAAGTAATTAGTCAAATTACAATTACTGTCATTGAATTAAAATTTTCTTCAAGCTATTCTGTACCAGCTCATTATATCCTTATTAATTATTTCCCTATATCAATGTGACTTCAATGCAGTGGAACACACCATTCAAACCTTAAAAATACCAAATGACAATTGTTTAAAAGTATACATATTAAGTGAACGTACTTTAATACCACATTCCCCTCAAAATAGCTTTATTCAGAATCCAACCAGTTTTTTATTAGCTTCATTTCTAGGATTCCCCTGGGACATTGCAATCTTTATCCATCTATAAGTTTGTTTACATTTGTGTAATGCCAAAGTACATCACTTATTCAAAATCTTTCTCAGAGTATCCTCATCATAAAATAACAGTCTTTCTTGGGGGCAAAACCACTGAAAATAATTGTGGATTTAATATGAAATGAGATACTGTTTATACGGTCAATAAACAGCAAAATTTGAAGATATACAACACAAATGTATAATCAACACAAAATTGATTTAATACGATTGAGCAGCAAATGGACAGTCTTTGAAACTCCTATATTTTATAGTTGTACGATTTCTTTCTACAGTATTTTTCAAACTCATTGTACTTTTTAGTCTCAAATTCACTTTGAGCTCTCACTTTATAGTGGTGTCCTTATATTTACAAGCCAATTCTCATTTCTAAGAAAAAATCTGTACTTTTTTTCAGAATGAGTTAAATGGATGTTCAGAGTTTCTGCTTTGTAACATGAAGTACGGTAAGACAATACGTGTTTGTCTTCCTGTATCATTTTAAATTTTAATAATTTGCACATAAAACAAGATTCTTTTCTTGTTCTCCCTCATCTTTTCTTGTTCTCCCTCATTGTGTTAAGATGCAAAAAACATTTTGCATCTTAACACAACAGACACAATTCTCTACTTGGTAATGTTTTGAACTTTCGTCCTGTATATCTTTGCAAAATAATTAAAATTTTCACTTTTTTAAATTTGATAGACAACTTTTTTTGTTATAGTAGGTTACTCTGATATCTTTTCTATAATATCAAAGTCTGCAGAAATTCAACTTTTGCTGAGATTGCTTTCTTACTCTTTAGAACATTCATCTATTTTTCTGTATATTCAAGATCTTTTAATTCATTCAACCTTTTTCAAGCTGTGCACCCCAAAACATGTCGTTGCTTCATGGCGAACCCCATCCCCACAAATTCAGCTAATTACTAATCGACAATTCATGTATATTACTTTTTCCAAATTTTTATTGACCTGTCTGCAGACCTCCCGACAACTTGCCATGGACCCCAAGGGGTCCAACAGACCCCAGGTTGAAAACCTCTGTTTTAATTGATTTTAGAGTGAGCATTAATTATATAATAATTTATATTTCCTCATCTTTTTTTCTCAAACACAAACATCCACTTTGATATATCATTTGTATGTGTGCAATAATTGTCAAGTTTGTAATTGGAAGGAATCAACGACCAGCCATTTGTGTGATCAAAAGATGACTGTCCTTCTGGGCAAAGTTTATTTCCTTTAGTACAGTTTTACAAGCAGCCAAAAGCAGAAGCTAACAACAGCGTTTCTATTGGCCAATTCTTACATCCCTCTTCTTAGATTATCCCCCCACTTAACCCCCCTTAGAGGCCTCCTTAGAGCGTACCAACCAAAAAGTAGTGTGCTACACACTTCGGTGGTAAACAACAAGAAGGTGATGAGATCATATAGACCAATGCAAGATGTTTTGAGAACAAGCCAGAATGAGATAACAGAGCAAGATGGTAGAAGCGTATTGTTATGAGAACTGAGCAGTGTGCTGCCTCTGGCTTCATGAACTTTCCACGACCCCCACAGGCCAGCTACAGTAATTTATTAGCTTCTTCTTCAAACTGTAAAGTGTTAAATCATTGTGTTGTGTCTTCTCTTCAATACAATAAAGTTGTCTGGAATTTTTCTTCTTTTTAGTATCACTAGCCGGGCAATAAATTTAAACACTTGTTTCAAATTTATTTCACATTTACTTCAAATTTCAACTTAACTGAAGACTTCAGTTGATTCATTTTTTGTTCAGTCGTTTTACAGCAAGTCTTAGAATATTTCTGACACCATGATACCTGCTATTTCACAACAAAAACATTAATTCAGAGGAGGATGGAACACAAAATATTTGATTGACTTGAGTTCATAGACAACTGAGCTATGGTTATAGCTGCTATATCTCCTCAAGTAAAACCATTTACCCACAAGTAAATTTTACTCTGAAATAGTTCGGTGAATTTAATGTATAGTAGTTGTTTATCTGCCTGCCTCAGAGGAAAAAACTTCAAGCAATTGCTCCAGAAGACTTCCCTCTTCTTTGTCTATTCAAAGGTTGATGTGGTCTTGTCATTCCATATACTCTATCATTCAGATACTTTTCTCCTAATAGAATTATTTCAGTAATCATACCTAGCCAAAAATATTCTGAATAGAAAAGCCATACGCAAAACAGCTGTAGGCAGTGCACATAGTTCACCATCTCTTCCTATACGGCCCCTGATCATATTGTTAATATGTTATATATTATATAGGAACTTCATATAACTTTATTTATATAGGAACTTCAAGAAGTGCTTCAGCAACCATCAAGTTAATTTATTAGATCGATATCTGAATCTAAATTTTAGATAATCCAGTTAGAAAAATAAAACAGAACATTACCCAACTGATTAAGTATTTGGAAATGTAAGGAAAGAACCTAAACTTTTTCAGGATGCTATCTTTTTACTTATTCCAAATTCTTGCCAGTAGCAATTAACTGCTTCCTCACTTTCTGTTCCAGGACAAAGTCTGCCTCATGTCTATAAGAGCCTTATTACCGTCATTTCCCCATTCACATCATCACCGGTTTCGAATAAAAGGTCTTTGTCTGCACTGCATTTCCATTGCAAATGGAGCATAATATTATCAAAGCTAAGGCAGGAAATCAAAGAAAGGAATGGAAGCTCTTGTCAGATGAAAGGGAGAATGGCAACTGCTAGAGAGCATGCAGACAACAGGGAGAGTGATTTTATCCCAGGGTCTCTGACCTCCAGCTAGCCAGCTAGATATGCTCTTTGCCATTGGAGCGCACTAAACGTATAAAGCTTTTAGTCAGTGGTACTTATTGATTGTTCTTAAGATGGTGCATATCTATAAAATAACTTGAAGATTGGAAGAAAATGTTGACTAAATCTAAATGGAAGTTTGCATTTGATAATTAAAAAGTGCTTATATAACAGATAAGTGTTATCTCTTTTTAAAAGTTGTGTTTATAGATATCCCAAAGACAAGTACTGCAGTAAACTCCTGCAGTAGTGACTATTTTATTAATTGCTAGCTGTCCAAATGACATGTTATTTAAAACACCATCTCTTCTCATATAAACCTACCAATCTATATCTACTAATCAGAAAAGATTTTGCTTTGGAGCCTATTACCATCAGATTCACAACTGGGGGGAAATAGTTCAGGGTTTCCTCAATTTGATGCCTTTAAAAATGTTGGCTACAAATTGCTATTCCATT
Organism: Pareas carinatus; assembly: GCA_032468095.1. Taxonomy (NCBI): domain Eukaryota; kingdom Metazoa; phylum Chordata; class Lepidosauria; order Squamata; family Pareidae; genus Pareas; species Pareas carinatus. The sequence goes on along the minus strand of JANHFO010008022.1, from coordinate 16,284 downwards.
CTTACACATTCCCAGCCTGGTTAATCAAAAGTCCAGTTGGCATATTGCAGTTGTAAGTGTTAACTATGGTTTTTTTATGATATGATCTTGGTGCCCTTAGTGTTGGGAGTAAGATATAAATTACATATAGTTTGAAAATAGAAGAATGCAATCTTTATGAAATCACTATGCTCCTGTGAATTAATAGCTACAGAGTACATGAAGATGATCTCATTGGCTTAGCTTCCTCTTTTTTTCCATTCACCATTCTGAAAAATAGTTGGACTGGGAAGACTGATACATATATCCTTCTATTTTTAGGTTCTTCTCCATCACACAAAGACCAAACATTTTCTGCCGTGAAAAAGTCTTACGTTTTAATTGTAGAGATAGATATAGATTGGAGCGCAAAACTGATGGAGACATTCCATCTGTCCATTCCATCCATTCCTTCCAATCCTTGGTGTCACAACTCCTGCTCAAAGAGCAAGTGGCAGCTGCAAGTCAGGTTGCATCTGGTGCACTAATTCTTAGACCAGGAACCCCTTCATGCCTTGCTCTCCTCAACACTGCATAATCGTAATGTGCTTTACCTGAAACATCCCTTGAAAACTACCTGAGAGGTATGGCTGGTCCCGAATGTAGCTGCATGGGCAGTGATGGGCCTATGAATAACATGTTCACATTATCCACTGCTTTGCTCACAACAGAATAAAGGTAATCTCCATGATTGTCTGTCTGTCTGTCTGTCTGTCTGTCTGTCTGTCTGTCTGTCTATCTATTTTCTGACTTTATTATTTCTACAGATAACTCAAGATGGCAAATACCCTGTTTCCCCGAAAGTAAGACAGCCTCCGAAAATAAGACCTACTTACAGTTTTGCCTCTCGCTGAAATATAAGACTTCCCCTGAAAATAAGACCACCCCGATAATAAGGCCTTCCCTCCAGTGCAGCCGGAGCAGACAGGAAGTTCTCGGTGGAAAAATAAGACATCCCCTGAAACTAAGACCTAGTGCATCTTTGGGAGCAAAAATTAATATAAGACAGTGTCTTATTTTTGAGGAAACACGGTATATCAAACACACCTTCCCCCTCCTGTTTTCCCCACAACAACAATCCTGTGAGATGTGTTGGACTGAGAAAGAGTGACTGGCCCAAAGTCACTCAGCTGGCTTTTATGGCTAAGGCAGAATCTGAACCCACAGTCTCCTGCTTTCCAGTCTGGTCTGACACCTTGACCTCTAGTCCAAATTAGCTCTCCTATAAAATCATAACAATTTGGTTCATAAATGGTTAGTAAATCCTGATTTATGCCTTAGCATGATGTGTGAAATAATCCAATTTCTCCTTATTTAATGAAGTATGTTGAAATAAAAAACTTCTGCATTCACATGTTTGTGTGCATGAAAGGGAGAGAGAGTTTTTAGTTATACAGGGAAAGCAAATTTATTCAGAGTGTTTTAGTTTTTGCTGTGGTTATCTAGGTCATGTTCCTCGTGGTAATCGTTACTTGCACGAGAGCACTAATTTGCTTTTCGAATATGTTTTGTTCTCCCAATAGCAATATACTCTGCCTAATACTGAGATTATTAAGTATCTATTGGGCAATTGACTCACACAATGCTACCAAAGAAACAATAGTGGTTCAACCAAACTTCGAGGAAAGGTCTTAGATTCAACAATAGAAAAATTATTCCTCCCCCTCAAAAAAAACACAACAACCTTGATTGGCATGTTGTCAACATCTGCCAGCCTTCCCAAGTAGACGCCAACAAGAAAATGCCAGCAAAAAAAAAAATCCTGCGAGCGACTCTTTATTGAAAATGTCATAGTTTCTTTCTGCTGGGAATCCATTGGACTAAAAGGCACACAGTGATAAATCTGCCCCTCCTTCTCTGCCCAGAGTTACAGTGTCTGTCTGCATAAGAAAAGGATGAAAGGGGTCAAATTGGCAGAGAAGCTGTTAAGAAGTTAAGGAGCAGTTAACTTGAATTTGGAATACCACTTGCTCCTTAGCTTAACCAAGGGAATTGCAGACCCGTTCTTAGGAACTGGGACAGTAGTTTAACATGGGTAGTTGTTATGTATTGGCTATGATTGCTGCAACTATTGAATGTGAGCTAATGGCTGCATTGTTTAAACTCCAGACTGCTTGTCTCCAAAAATGTTAACTAGTATTTGTGCAGGAATCAATGCTTAAAGCCTATTGGTCGCTGCCTAGCGATAACCCGTGTAAATAGCGGCTGAATATCAGTTAGAGCGGCTCTTCCTCCTGTGTTAACCATATAAATGTGTTGCTGTTCACCACACCTCCTCTTCAATGCCTCACTGATTCCGAAACACAACAGGTAGCAAAATTAGGGAAGAATTTCTCGTAAAAATTATGAAAGTTCAGAAAGCACTGTACATCTTTTATATTTCTCTTTGTCTCTGTCTCAGAGGAGAGAGAGAGAGAGAGAGAGACAGAGAGACAGAGAGAACACACACACACACATGGGCACATGCCATGATAGAATAGCTAGATCCATCCATATGCCTTCTGTGGATATTTCATAGCAGGTCAAAGGGGCACTTTTCTAGCTTATTGTCCTGTAATTTTTACAATATATTTCTGACATTGATAATATGTAAGGAGGGTTCTTCAGAATAAATTTCTATGTCATCTAAGCATGCTACAAAGTACTTGTACGGAATTTCTGAAATATGTCATTTGAACTCTAGAAAAAACGTTTCTACCAGATCCTGAGAATTGGAGGTCATTCCTGAAATTCCTGTCTTTAGAAGAGAGGATGAGACTTGCAAGACTGATGTCAGACTGTTGGAATACAGTGCTCATGTTGCATCTATGGTATACTCTATGTCTTTTCTCTGAATTAAAAGTTTCCTGCTTCCTTGTCACAGTTAAGCAAAAAAGCTCATGTGAACTGTGCTGTAGGGCTTTATCCAGAATTTCTAACACAGTCTTCCCAAGTAAACCAGACAGGAAACACAGCCTGATGAGCTAATTCTACTTTATTGTAAGGCTATGTTAAGAGCATCTTGCAATTCTGAATGTACAGATCCTTCATCGTCTCCTTAAACAGCCTAAGAAGCTAGAGAGGCTCTTCTGAACCTATTTCTCTGCCCATTAGGCAGCTGCCAAATATGCCCTCTCTTAAATGACCCTTTCCTAGGCAACATTTCTTCACCCTGTCTCCTAAAATCTTTGTCACATACCATGCTGCTACAGAGCCTGAACATCAATTAAGCATAGTTGGCTGGATCATCATGTATTACTCTAGTTCTTGTCTTTCAGCAATCAAAAGTAGCATTATTCTTCCATCCTTCCATGCTTAAGTTGTATCAGGGTACTCTTTCAGAATGGTATTTATCTCCTTTTTACATGTAATTTGGTGTTTATTCCCATAATTAAAAACTAGCAATTAAAGAATGCAATTTGTTCAAAAGAAAGCAAAATTATACTAAAGAGGAAATCATCATGACCTCTAAGAGGCAGTTAATTCCATATACTTTTTATATATTGATATAAAAATATTAATGCATACATTAATATTAAATTAGTAAACCAAGTTTGTTTTCCTTTCATCAATCTCTCCCATTAGCTCTTTTGAGCAACTGTGATTCAATCATTATAAAAGAAGGGAGAAATATTAGTCTCTTCTGATAGTATACCTACTTCTATAGATATTCTAAAATATTCCTCTTTCTTTTTAAAAAAATTAAACCTATTTAAAAGCATACACACTGGCTTGTTTGCCTTCACAAAGCTTTGCTTTAATCTACCTCAGGATTTTCTTATTCATTTTTTTTAAAGAAAAGCTCAACCATTTTCTCTGGAAGCTGCAGCAACCAGAAAAGCTCAGTCTTGTGATATTCCAAGTGTAATCAGGGCACAGATTTGTTTAAGAGTATAACAATGCTTGCAGATGTATTTTCAAATTCTCTCCTAGTGAGGTGTTGCAGCGTCTTTGTTATTTTCACAACTGATGCACACTAGTCAACATTTTAACTGAGCAGTTTTTTTCTTCGTAAATTGTTATCGCTTTATGCCTTATCAAGTATAAATAGATATACAACACTCAGTCTTGAAGATTTTTATACTACTTATACTACTTTAACTGATGTCCAGATACCCTAGGATTCTGGTATAAGAGTTACAGTATATACAGCTTGATCTCAACTTAAGTCCATTCATTTGATGATAATTCGAAATCATGGTGGAGCTGAAAATAAGAACTTACTGTAGCACCAACAATTTGGATGTTTGCCCTATGACCAAATGCAGGGATGCTGTACCTACCTATCTTTGCTTCCATCCCACCCTGATGGGTCCTACACACTTCGGATGTCCCTGTCTTGTCATGGTTTGCTCCACTTACCTCATCCAAAGATAACCTTTCTGAAAGAGAATCAGTCAATGTGCTCCATGGCCTTCCTATATAGAAGCCACCAGGTGGCATCCTGGAAGCGGGTGCCATTTTGAAAGTGTCCATGTTTTTCATGATCTGAGAATGGTGACTGGTCTCTAAATGGTGCCTGCTTTTGGGATAGCCTCTATGAAAGACTGCACGGCACATCGGTTGAATCTCTTTCAGAAAAGCAATGTTCAGAAATCTCAGTTCTCAAACTCTGAGAATTATGGTCACTCCTCAAATTGTGCCCATTTTCAGAATGGATGACTCAAAGCGGCTTCTATAAAAGGCTGTTGCAATGCATTGGCTGATTATTATTCTTCAGAAAAGCAATTTCTGAAAGCCTTTTACTGAGATTGCCTTGCATAATTCTGGAAGTGGGTTGCCATTCTTGTAACCTCTCAGAAGATGTTTTCCTTTTGGTCACCATGCACAGTGGCACTCCTCAGTGATGGCACCGGGGTTGAAGTAGAGGCCCAAAGACTTCAGGAGTCACAACCAGTCACTGCTGATCCTGGGCCTCTACTTGAGCCCTGGCACTGCTGCCACCACTGAGTATCACCTCATCCTCCATTTGGCAGTCAACCAACCCAGCATCAGTGCAAATTTGCAGTCACTCCTGCCACCTTGCACACCACTCACACTGCCTGCCCTGTTTTCCTTCTTGCCATGAACTACCAGCCTGCCACTTTGCCAGCTTTCGTGCTCTGCTCTCCATTGGAGACACTGGTGTCTTTACCACACTGTGCTCTGCTGATCTTACTGGCTTGCCAGCCTTGCCACTCTGCTGGCCCTGTCAACTCTGTTAGTGTCCTGCAGTCACTAACCCTGACTATCCTGCCCCCTACATTGGATTCCAGTGATTTTGGCCCTTCACCTGTCATTCTATGTCATGGACTCAGTTGCTACACAGAGACTAATGAACCCCACACCCCATACCAGTGAAAAAAAGTCTAGGAGCTCCTAGACTTTTGTATAGAGAAAGAGAATGGGTGAAAAGAGTAGTGTGTGTGTGTGACTGTGTGTGTGTGTGTGTATACATACATACACACAAATACATATACATACATACATACATACGTACATACATACATACATACATACATACATATATATATATGATTCGCAATAGTTTATTGATATATGGAATATACAAGGAGTTCTTTTGTTCTGATGCATGAAACCATCTGCTGTACATTGTTATACAGGTAGTCTTCAACTTACACTAGTTCGCTCAGTGTCCATTTTAAAAAAATTTGTTATTACCGTTTTTCACAGATGGCCTTTACAGAATCCCTATAATTAAGAAGTTTGGCAAACTGGTTCCTATTTATGACCGTTGCTGTGTCCCAAGGTCATGTCATCACCTTTTGCGACCTGACCAGCAAAGTCTATGGGGAAACCAGATTCGCTTAACAACCGGATTACTAATTTATCAACTGCAGTGATTCACGTAACAACCTTGGCAAGAAAGGTCTTAAAATGGGGCAAAACTCACCTAAGAAACATTTCAGTTAACAGCAGAAATTTGGGCTCCATTGTAGTCATAAGTCAAGGACTATCTGTACTGGCATTTTATTTTATTTTGTTAAAGCTATGGATGGGGTGTGGTCAGAAATTGCAACTGAGATTGCATGACACATAAGAAAAATTACTCAGCTATTGTTTAATGAATGAGAGACTGAAGTATGATTAAGAAATCTCTGAATTAATAATGCTATAGCTGGCATTAGATAAGGCATATATCATACCCCCACTTTATTTCAATATGACAATAATAATAATGCTACTTTCAGAAACCTCTGCACTGAGGGGCAACTGAGAAAGCAACTTTGCACTATGGCAAGGCAAGCATTGCTTTCTATGTTTGTGTATCATGATATCACATGCTGTATAAAAAGGGCACAGCTTGCATCATAGCAGTGCACCACTGTTTTTCCTTTTTTGAGGAAAGCATTGGATCATGCAAATATTCAAGAAGTTAAGAGTTTTCAAGGAAGGCCATATAATTTGCAACCATGGATTTAGTAAGAAGGAATACAGTTTGATTCCATCAAATTGTGCAGAATAACTAGTGACTATATGGAGAAATGCAGCCCATCCCAAGCTATGCTATGTGCCAATTCACAATGCTTCTGAAGACATTCCAATGATATTCCTGATCCTATCCAGCTATTTCATCCACTGTCTTTCCCTTCTTTTACTTCTCTTACCCTTGCCAAGCATACTTGCTTTTCCATTATCCACTGGCATTACATGCCCCAAATAATTGCTTCCAGGGAATATTTAGCATTTATTTAATCAAGGATTGATTAGAGGTTGCTGCAGTTCATAGTTTTCTTAATAATTTCTTAATAATCAGCCATGTCTTTAATTTGAAGACATCCATCTTTCTCTCATTCTTTCTTTATGTACAGATTTCTCAGCAGTACACTATCACTGGGGAAATCATTGTTTTAACTATTCTGATTTTTATTGAGAATTATGTCAGATTAATCTTCTTTTTATTTCTCCAGCATATTGTCCATTTTATCTATTCTTCAGAACAAGAAAACAAAGCTATCTACCACCCCACTTCTTTTTAATCAACTATGAATTTAGTTAGCATGTTGCATGATGCTGTTCACTTCTTATATAACATGGACTCAGAGTTTCATCAGAGCGGAATGGAGAAACTAGTTACTTTTGGTTGTCCTCTCACATGATGTTGCAGACATATAAATTTGCAACTGATAACCTGGGGAAGGAGAAAAATGCAGAGAAGACACATTTTTTCATACACAAAAATTTGATGAAGGGGAAGATGAAGTTCTTATGAATTAAGGAACTGACAAAAAGAGTTGTTAATAAACTCAGAAAAGAAGATGGTAAACGTGGTTAGCAAACAAAAATAAGATTAGGCAGTTTCAAACTACTGGAAAGATGCAAGCTTCAGTGTTATTCAAGATCATAAAAAATGAGTCAGCCCAGAGGTTTATATGCATGAAAGAAAGAAAGAAAGAAAGAAAAGAGAGAGAGAGAGAGAGAAAGAAAAAGAAAGAAAGGACCGCATTCTGCCAGCTAATACCTCTCACCGACCGGTTCGTTCCCACAGAGAGGGCCTCCTCAGGGTGCCGTCA
>JANHFO010008020.1:250686-260825 GCA_032468095.1 Pareas carinatus | reverse complement strand
GGTCTCCAACCTTGGTCCCTTTAAGGCTTGTGGACTTCAATTCCCAGAATTCCCTGGTCAGCCATGCTGGCTGAGGCAGTCTGGGAGTTGGAAGTCCACAAGCCTTAAAAGGACCAAGGTTGGAGACCGGTGGCATAAACTACTCTCGCACCTTTCAGTTCAAACTTTCTCGGATCTGAGCGAGGGCATTTTGCCTCAGAGTGTCTCGTCAGGCCACAGAAGGGGCCCAACTCGGCGGTGCCAAAAGGCGCCTCTTTTGGACCGCGATTAACTCGAGCGGCTTTTTCCTTTTTTTTTTTTAGGTCATTCGTAACAGAGTCTCAAAGCATTTCCAACGGACTCGCTCCGAAGCGGATCCGGTTTGAGTCGCCTCGGGGAGGAGAAAGAGCTGAGAGATTCAGCTAGGCCCTGCATTCAGCTAGGCCCTAAAGTCCAAGCAGGGCTGGACTTCAACTCCCGTCGTGCCCCAGCCAACATGCCGGCCAGGTTGCGCCAAGTCGGGTAGAATCGGGCTCGACCGCTGAAACCGTTGGGGCAGGAAGGCCGAGGAGAAACGTGACTTCCCCGTCGACCAAACTAGGCGGAAGGGCTCTCTTACCTCGCACCCCAGCGCACGAACCAGGGGCAAACGGCCACCGCCGAAGGAACCGCAAGCCAGGGTGGCCCTGCCTCTCGCACGCGCCGCCGACGCCCGAGACCGCAGTAGCGACAGCCCGGCGCGGACGAATGACGCAGTGTTCCAGTCTCGTGACATAGTGGGCGGGGTTATAGCGGGGAAACTCCTCCTCAGCTTGCTTTTGCTTTTATGATGCTGTAAGTTGTCTTTCGGTAGGGTGCTGATCATTTTTATGTCTTTATTTTTTTAAAAAAACCAAAAACCCAAATGCCTTCCGAATGTATTGGCCTACAAGCGTTTGTCCGCCGGAGCCCGATTAAATATTTCTCATTTTATTCAATGATCCAAATATAAATCTAAAATAAATAAATAAATAAATACCTTACTGCACGTGGTGTACATGGTTTATTTATTTTTACTTACTTACTTACTTACTTACTTACTTACTTACTTACTTACGTTAGTTAGTTAGTTAGTTAGTTAGCCAACCAGCCAGCCAGCCAGCCGAGCATATATGAGGAAAAACAAGTATAAGTTGGAATATACTATATAAACATTTAGGTATAGGTAGGTATAGGTATAAGCATATGCATAATAATAAATGATTATGAATAAATGGGGACAGTAAGACAGGGACGGGAGGCACCGCTCCCCCTTATGGACAACAGATAATTCAGTGGATTTCAGAAGTGCTCCCTGACTTTTCAGTCTGCATGTTAATGTCTGAATTGATAGCCCACAGTACATTACACCAGGGGTTTTCAAACTTTTTAAAGCTGCAGACCCTAAAACATGTTCCTACATGGAGGACCCCATTCCCACAAATTCAACTAATTACTAATTGACAATTCATGTATATTACTTTTTCCAAATTTTTCTTGGCCTGTCTGTGAATCCCCCCAACCACAGCAACTGATCATGGACCTCAAAGGGTCCACAGACCCCAGGTTGTAAACCTTTGATCTATTGGGTATTGACTCCATCTTTTCATTTTTCAAGGTGGCTTTCACTTCCTCTTTGCATTTTATCTCTACAGCAACGCTAAGAAATAGGTCTATATAAAAATCCATATTATCCAGTTCTTGCCATACCATAATTTGGCTCCCCATCAGAAGTGAAATGAGTGACTTTTTATATTGTACAAGCCTTCAAAGATTCCTTTAATTGATCTAGAGAAGTAACTAGAAGCAAAGTTTCTTACCGCTCAAAACAGCTCCGCTATCAAGATGCAATGGAGATAGAAAAGTAAGCTTTCTCCAAAGAATTGCTATGGGGCACAAGAAAAGCTCTGGCTGCACCATTGTGAATAAAGGTGACATGAAAGAAGGATCCAGGTGGTACAATAGTGGTGTATGATGTGGCAGGTGCAGCAGGTAGGGCTGAACAGTAGAGGCAGCTGGGAGCAGTGGATAGGTAGATGCCCAAAAGACAGAGATGGGAGGGGTGGATAGCTAGCAGGACACAGAAAAAACAGTTCCTTAATGGCTCAGGACTGAGAGGGAGAAAGCTGGGAATGTCTTTGATTGGAGTGTTGCTTGTCTTATAACCAGAGGGATTCAGTTAACAATACAATAGAGAGTTCTGGGATTGCTATTGCAAAGCACAGTGTTTACATGGCATTCGGCTGTATAACACATTGCTTAGCAATGGAAATTCTAGTCCCAATTACTGACTTTAATCAAGGATTACTTCTGTAAGAATTTCACTATGCTATAATGCTTTTTGAAGGAACTTAGCATGGTCCAGCTACAACAGCTGGAACTTGGAGAACTGAATTTAAGTCCCTTAACTCAATACATTGTAGCTTCAAGTGGTGGATGAACAATTGAATGTTAAGTAAAAACTTTCTCTACACAAACTTATTCCTGATTTTTCCTCAAAATGCCTGCCAGACTGTTTTGAGGTAGCATTTAAAGGTACTGCCTTAGAAACTAGGAGACCATGGGTTCTAGTCCTGTCTTTGACACAAACTCATCTGAGTAACTATAGTCAGTCATTTTCTTTCAGCTCAAAAAAGGAAGGTGCTGGCAAACTACTTCTGAAAATGTTACCAAGATAACCACATGATCTCCCTTCAATGACCTTAACAATAACAAGAAGAAGTCAGGATAACGTCAAACTGAAACCCAAGGACAGCACAATGAAATCTAATTGTATCCAGTTCTTTATTTGGTTATACCAGGTTTGCCAAACTAAAGCTACAACCTTCTAACCTAATAGACATACCCTAGGAGATTCTAAGGTGTGGCTACCCTATATCTCTTCCTCCTTCTTCTATCCAGTTCAGGACTACACAATCTCTTATTTTGGAGGTTCGCTCTCCAATGTATTGTCTCCTCTCTAGGAAGCTATGATGTGATTGCTGATATTCCCTCCCACTCTTTCTCCCACTCCCATATAGCATTACAGATACTGTACTGTGATAACTGATGTTTTTTTTGCATTTCTGCCAAAGATGAGAGGAATTCCTGCTCAAATATCTGGAAAATATTTTCATGACAGAGTCAATATAAAATAGCAGCAACCTCATCTTGAAAGAGAAAATGAATCCATGATTAGTAATGAGACTTATACATATGCAACCTTCCTTTATGTGCTAGGAAATTAGTTTTAATCAGAAATAAAACTCTGTATACAATCTGTTTTGGTAAATATTTCCTTGAAGAATCCTTTAGACAGGGCTACACATTTCTTGGAGAAAATCTCAGAGTTTTCTCTCCTTTGAAGAACTGCTTATATGTTCCTTCTTCCTTCTCCTCCATAGTTAGGCATCAGTCATGATTTCCACTGCTATCCCACTTGTCTTTATTGAATACAAATAAATCCTAACATTCGTGCTTTAGTCCACCAAGTACTGCAAAAAAAATACTCTATATGAACATACTACTGAAAAATAGTGCAAAGTGAATAATTTTAACAAACGCTTGTTCTTTAAACCATAGAGGTCCAGTTTTGTTGGATTTGCAATAAATCCCAGGATGCTGGTTTTTTTATTTTACTAAATACAGTTTAAATTTACTAACCTGCTTTCTCATTTTATTCATTTGTGTGGACTGGGCAATTGAATTTAGGTTTGAAATGGGGGAAGGGGGAAAGCTAAAATGCTTAAGCAAGATAATGTCAGGTAAGGTGGCGATACTTTAAATTAGGCGATCCCTAGTTATTCAGGGTCTAAAGAGGATAGTTGCCAAGTTCCATTGTAGTCAGAAAATATACTGCAGCTGGCACAGTAATATTTTAAGCAATGGTCCCAATATTTTACTTTATTTTCATCTTACCATACATTGTGCTATAAAATGTTATGCAGTAATTATGTAGAAAAGTTGCCAAAACTATGTGATAATCACACCCCATTATAAGTTCTTCGACTGTAATATAAACACAGGAAAGTGAGATGAATGATAGCAGGAGCTTTAGATGCTCTGGCATAAGATGCTTTAGAAACTTCGGCATTCATCATAAGTTAGAACAGACTATCATTTGCTACCATTCTTGCTATTGAACAAACCAATTTTCCTCTCACTGTGACCAAGTTTAGACTTGGATCTAGTCTAAATTATCCCATAGATAGAAGACGGGACTGAGTATTAGAAAGGCCTTTGATGCTATAGCTCCAGTGCCTTCGCCTATTTGCATATGCAGTGCAATCTCTTCCCTTTTTCATTTCTCTCAATGTCAATGAATAGAAATTTCTGGGGTGGGAAAGAAGAGAAACGGGTTTACAATCAGATCTGTTCCTCCAAGGCATCAGTGCTCTCTGTGGTTTATTGATCTATTTATTGGTTTGACTGATGGAGCTATCAAAACCTCAAAGTACTTAGAGTATTAAAATTACATTGAATTCCCTCCCCAAGCTCTATAAAGTACAATTAATGCAAAAATGCATTTGCAGTTAAAAGTCTGACAACAAAGGAGAAGAAGGGTTTCCCGTTTGTCCCATGGGTCTTGAAACACTGTCTCGGGAAACATGGGATATTCACCTTCAGTCTCCAAACAGTATAAATATACTGTATTTGTGTGCTCAGTAAACTATACACAATTCAGTGAGATTTACTTTTAAATAAATATGTACAGAATTGCTTCTTTATTAAAGAAACCTTGCAAATAGGTCTTCATACCAGTGAATCTGTTCCAAAATATCTAAATACTGGGCCCTTCGAGAGAACTCTCTCTGAGATGTCTTCTTAAATTATATGGATTTAGTTCAGATACATTTCCATCTAGATTTTGTGGTTTTAAAAAAAGAGGAATTGATATAGATTTGCTTGGTATTTTTATATGGGATAGTAACCCCCCTGTTCTGTATCCTCAATATCTGACATTATTACTAAATTAAACTTTTGTATTCATCAGCCATCATATCCTTCAAATACATCAACTCAACAAGTGGATTAGGGACAAGCAGCATTCAACTCCAGGTATTCCGGCATTAAAAATTGAAAAACTGGAACCAAATCTTTACCTTCAGTGCCGTTTCTCAAAGAATGACAAGTAGTTATTATGATATATAAGATTTGAATCTATAATAGTTCAATTTGCAGATGCTCATATGTTAAATCACTTCAATCATCAGGCAATTCCCTAATCATTTCTTTATTACTAAAATTAATGTAAGGCATTGAGGACACAGCAGGAGAGCAGAGTTCCATTTATATATATAAAATTAAAGATCCAGATTGAGCATTCATCTTCTGAGCATTCATCATCCAGTAACACATTTGCACTGACTCAATTCAGTCTCTTTAAAACCAATGAGACTATGGCACTAACTTCAGAAAGAAGGACATTCTACTGTACCCATTGATATTTAGTTAACTTTTTAAAATATACAATATATTGCATGCGGCGTTTGCTATGATATTGTGCTGTTCTCTCAACTAAAGGAAGGAAAACTCTTCCATATGGTCCCTGGAACTTTTCTGTGTTAGGGAAGAAAGAGCATATAACAATACCAACCTACTGCTCCTGCTAAATCCACACGTATTAGGTTTTGCACAACTATACCTATTGCGGGTCTTTGAACTTTGAACTTCAAATAGATAGTATCTTCAAACAGAAAGCTTCCCAGTGGTCAATCATCTACATTTCCCTTCTGTTCCAAAGGATAAAATACAGAGCCATTCTAAGCTATCATAGGATTGGACTTTTAGGTCACAATGCAGGTTGCGCTAAGCACAAAAGAGTTCAATTCAAAAATGAAAATGCTAAGAGAGGAATATTTTTTTTGTTATCTTCTCCATCCTGCATTGTACAACTGTCAAGCTGACTTTAAAGTGAGGCTACAGGATCCAACTGCAGAATTGTGGAGCAGTGATCCCCAGCCTTTCTGGCTCTATAGACTGGCAGTGGCGGCTGCAGCAGCAGGGAGTAGAGAGGGGATGATTTTGTGCCCACCACTTGCACAAATGGAGCTTCAAAAACTCTCTCACTCGCTTGCCAATTGCATGGTCTGGTTCCTGACAGGTCACGGCCCAGTATCAGGCTGCAGACCAGGAGGTTGGCGACCCCTATTGTGGAGGACCAATAGATGATAGAAACATATTCTGCATTTCTTGACTACCATCTAATGGTGTTGGAACCTGTGTTGTTGAGTTCTGGGTGGCCTCTTTTGCAGTAGGTCCTTCTCTTGTCTGGCTGTATATGTATATGACAAAATGGGATGAGCTGAGAGTTGCTTAAATGAAAGAAGAGAGGAGATGGTATCCAATTTGCCAACATCTGCATTGGTTCACTATTGCAAGCTTGCATGAGCAAAAGTTTCATTTATTTTTGCACTCATTGACTCTCCAAAGCTAAAATCACACATAGAATCAATGATAGGTATATTTTCCTGAATACTATTAGAAGAGTTTACTCAGTTTGAGGTCTAAAATTGTTCCCCTGTTTTCCAGTCGATTAAACATTCCAGGAACATTTATAGAGGAGAGGCTATGCCATCCCTTCATCCAAATGCAGGTTCTTTATGAGGATGCATGTAACAGAACCATATATGGATCAAGTACAAAGAAAATGTAAACCAGGATGCACTGTTTATTATCTACAGATTGCCTGGCATGAAAATATTTATGACCTGGAATAAGTGCCCTAAGTGACTATGTTCCTTAAAGAACTGCAGCAGCCATTTATTTATGCCATCAAGTATGTAAGCTCATTTAATATTCTGCTCACTGATACATCACAAGAAATGAAGTTTCAGTGCTATATTTTTTCCATAAAGTAGTTGTAGTTAGGAACAAATGCATGTGTTTGCAGTTTATTTTTATGACCATTTCCATTCTGCTGCACAAAATGCCTACCGTCAGCAAACTGGGGGTGTCTAATGTGATACCCCTTATATCTCCTTCTCTTCCCTTCTTGTTTCTTCTTCATCTTCATCCTGCTTAGTCTGCTTTGTAGAACATATATATGAATGTATTTAAAAAGGAAGTTTCTAAGCCTAAGGCATACTGTAGACATCAGTGGGTAAGACTGTTTTTAGCATAATTTCATAGATGAGCACTGTTTGTTTTGCAAAATTAGAGGGAAAGATGGGGGAGGGAGTCAGGATGTGCTATTTAATAGAACAAGAGGAAAAAATAACTCTTTCTCCTCCCCTTCATAACAGGCTCCCTTTGGTGTCCCTTTGCAGAAGGTTTGTGGCACTAAGTCTAACATTTAAAAAGGAAAACAAGAGAGAGAAAAGCTTGCCTTTAAAATCTGGAAAACCAACAAGGAACAACCTCATGAATAAGCAAAAAGATAACTGATTATGGTGACCAGACACAATTTTTATGACACAAATCTTTCTCAAAATTGTGATCACTCTCATTAGCTTAAAAAAAGTTGCTTCCTTTTAAATTGTTAAATTGTTAAATAGATGCTGATAATCTGAAATGCTTCAGTGTTGTTTGTCACTTTTTAGTTCCTGGTTTTTATGACAATTCCTGCCATGGGTGTCTCTAAACTCATGGGAATGAATGTCCAATTTACCTATAAAGTTATTTTATGCATGACATTATGAACCCGTTGATTTTTTAAAAAAATAAAATCACATCATTCTGTTCTGTCACCATGAACACATGAACCTGAGAACTGCAATGGCATAAAGAGAACAAATACATTCAGAAGCAAAGGGATGAAAACATTTTGGCAAAAAATGCCAGCTGAATCATCAGAAATTGGGGAATTTCTTCTTATATTTGCTAGAATGACTTACTACTTATCCTGATCCCTGAAACTCAGCAATTTTAGTCACCCATGTACAGTTACAGGTATCATCGCTTAAGTATAGCTAATCTACTACAAAACTTTTATGCTACTCTTGTTGCTGGCATAAGAATAATATATAGACACCGGAGGGAAAAACAAAGACAGAATTACCCTAACTGTTCACTGAATGCATAATATGAATACAACATTCTTCCTTCACACAGAATATATTAGTTTTTCAGTGTAACCTGCACGCATCCCTTTTCCTAAGGCAGGTCATTAAGCAAGTGCTAAAATGTTTAATCAATTAATTTATGATAATAAATTAACAGCTTATCCTAGATCAGAAACTGTGTTGACCATGTAATTATCTTCAGTTCCCTGAGGCTTAATAGTAATATCATTATGGTTAGTAAACAACGCAATGCTTAAAGGGTTTGGTCATTTAATTACACCTGCAAAACAACTTTGATGATCATGATGTAGTGTTATGGTCTTCATAAACTACTTCCCAGGGGAATTCAAAATATGATTAAGTGCCTAAAAGCCACATTCAGAAAATCTTCTTATCAATAGAGGCATCCATAGGAATGCACATGGGATAGGATCGGGGAGAACAAGTAACAAAAGCTGTTTAATGTCATAGCACAAATTCTTCTTATTGCCTGCATCTGACATTGCATTTTGGCATCACTATGGATAGAAGTTGTAGAAATGGTACAGGTTGCAGAATCGCATACCACAAGCATTTTTTCTTTTCTAAAATAGAATATTATCGACAACTTCATTGCAGGATGGATTAATTTTCATGCAAGCAATATTCAATATCATAATATTTTTATTTGTCAAAGAATAAGACTATCCAAAGGATGTACAAAAGAATTAAATTTTTATAGGAGTTATTTACAATTTTGTATTCCAGCCATGAACAATTATTACTATTACTAATTACTAGTACTACTACTACTACTCTTTCTGCACAAGGATTGTGGTATATAGCAGGATTACCAGATTCTGCAGGAGCTTTGTTCCTTATGTCATCCATCCTGTAAATTCGCAGGATTCTTTATATTTGTCTTGCATATGTATACATTCGAACAATACAGTGATGTTTCTTTGTGTCATATATATTTGTGTATGTGGGTATCTGTATAATTATTATCATGTTTTAGGTCAAGTGAGTATATTGGAGCGGTTACCTCTTGAGAGCTGAATGAAATGTAATTTCATTTTAATGTACGCTTATTAGTGTACATTCAAAGAGGCAATAAAGCTTTTATTCTATTCTATATTGCTGCCCACATTACCAAACATGTGATATGACATCACTCAAGCTCTGACTTTTCATATTTGCCATCCCAATCTCATAGCACGGGTTTCATCACTTGTCTTCCACCCACATACCTTTCATCCTGTGGAAATTTCTGTCTATAGGAAAACTTAGGAGGAGATGGAATGTGTTGACTTAAAGTGTGCTGTTTTCTATACCAACACTGATGGGTATGGACCATTATAACAAAACATTCCAATATAAATATGGTCGGAAATGGTGCACCAGCCTCATCAGAACAAAGGCCAAAATTTTTAGCCACAGATCTATCCCTTAGTGAATCTCATCATATCAGGATAGGATAATTACTTGAAATCAAATGCTTTTTAAAGGCTCATTCACATATGTTTGTTCCTTACTTGATTACCACATTGACTAAGACAGGATAGGGTTTTTTTTACATGAATATCACAAAGTATCTTTTCCTGGGAAATGATTCCATCTCATTGAATAATATCACACCATGCATTTCTAATGAAGTCATAATTTCTAGGAATTAAGTATATAGTAATGGAATGGTCTTCCCCAATGAAGATAGGGCTACAGGTATCAACATGTAATTAGAAGAACTCTTGTGTGAAAGTACTGAAAGTTGTTATGTGGAAGTATTCTAGAAAAATTGGAAAAGTCATACTGATACTACTGAAAAGTCATACTGATACTACTACACCAGTATCTGCTCTCTGGCAACTACACATCCAGATAGATTGCAGTGGTACTATTGCATTTAGTACCTTGAATAAATTGTCCCAAACTGACCGTAAGAGTACATATGTTTCTTGATTTATTAATCTATAGTAATATTTGTCAAAAACAATTTATTTATCATTCACTTCTCACACACTTACGTCTGACTCATCGCTATATCTCAAAAACCATAAAAGCTGCAGTACTGAAAATTCATACATACCTTTGCTTCCCATCTACAAGCAAACTATAACAAAAATTTCTCAAAAAAATATTTTTAAAGGAGTTATTTAACATTTATTGAAAAGGGGAGGAACC
>JANHFO010008020.1:164251-175473 GCA_032468095.1 Pareas carinatus | reverse complement strand
AAAGGGCTCAAGGCTATGGATAATATGAAGAAATATGTGCAGGTACATAAGTTAATGTGCCTTAGTTTTTACTCTTGGCATTCCAATCGCTCTAGGCTTTAACACTCAGTCATCCCCCAAAAGAAAAGCAGTTCAGCAAAGAAGTAAAGTTTTAAGGGGATAAGAGACACTTCCAAGGAGGAAAATTCAGACTGACAATTGATGCTTTGAATGATCTGATCAAGTACCTTACATGTTATTTCTATCTTAATTATAAAAAGCATGAGCCTTAGGGAAAACAGCCTGAGGTTAGGATTTAGATTTTTTCTGGCCTTTTCTAAGGCCTCTAGGCATATCAGGATTCCTTTCTTTCTCTCTTTCTCTCTCTCTCTCTCTCTCTTTCTCTCTCTCTTCCTCCCTCCCTCCCTCCCTCCCTCCCTCCCTTCCTTCCTTCCTTTCCCTTTTTCTAGCAAGAATTTTATAGAAGTAGAGAGGAGAGTTTGGATCATCACAAACACAAGTTATTTGCTATCCCTAGGAATATTTGCAAACGGTCTACAGTGTTTTCTGAAACATGGAAACTACATTACTTTAGCAATATAGTAATATATTTTCTGGGAGGCATAAAATATTCATGAAACTCTTCTTCTTCTCCAGTTTGGTTTAATGTTAATTAATATACACCCTGTGATGGTTCTCTGCTAGAGTCCCCTGAGCAGTATACTTTCTGATTCAATGTTTTGTGAATTTTTCAGAAAGGTATTTGGTCTGCAAACTTGCTGGATTATCTGTAAAGCCAACAAAAGACAGTTACTGCATGAAATGAAGAGCACACTTCTGCATGCTAATGACTTCAATGTCATAACAACAATACAGGACAACACTACAGCTTGCCTTTGCAATAGAAACTAATTTTTTCTTTTGTACATATTCCAGTACAAAATTATACTGTGTGCCAGCCTGTAATCTGTTTTGGAATACCTGCTTACAAGTTTAAAATGTTTTGTTTTAATTCATTCTGTTATAATATCCTTAGGTATTTCACATCCTTATGTTCTTCATGATAAGACACATTAAATATGATCAGCTTCCTGTTTCTAAAAATGTTACACTTTATCAAAGCAATCTTATCCATACTTACTTAACAAAAAGCACAACAGAATTCTGAGTGAGCATTTTTTGAAAAATAACTTGCATACAATTGTGCTACAAAGCTAATAATAACAATAATAATAACTCTGGCATGGTTGAGCAAATTGAGAGTTCAGTCAAAATTCCATTGTGATGTCTTGGCTCTATATATTATTGATCAAAGTGTGGAGTAAAGATTCTGTTTCAGATGATATGTTTCCATGTGGCTTCAGATGGTCCATGTAAAAGAGATGGGATAGCCGGGCAGATGTTTTTGATGTTTGATAGCAGTGCCTTAACTTGTTCAGTATTGTTGACAGAGGAATCAGGGCCTATGACAAACAGTACTGGTGATTACCTCTCACTATATTGCTGGGAAATACTCTCTTCGTGTAAGTCATCTAATGAAACCTGTCCAGTATGGCATAGTTCTCATTTTCCTCAGAGCACACAAGCCTCACAATCACATCACTGAGGTATTATTGTGGCTGGTTGCATAGTCAGCTGGATGTTTAGACTGGGTTTAGTTTTTTTTTAATCAACCTATTGAGTCTTTCCCAAGGACCCGGATAGGCAGATATTGTTTGATGATATTATACTGTAGATTTATTATTATCATTATTATGGTTCATTGCACAGATGTTCAGACTGGATTTGGCATTTTTGTCTAGCTATCGAGTTTGTACCAAGACCTGGGATAGGCAGATGTGGATGTTTGTTGGTGTTGCAGATATCAAAGCTGTTCCCAGTACAGCATCTGACTGATGACGAATTCCCTTTGCAACTGACTGATGGTTAATATTGTCAATGCCAATGGTGTTCAAGAGGTGCTCCAGTTGTTTTGGGATTGCACCTAAGGCACCTACGACTTTTGGGACTACCCTTGCTCGCTTTTGCCAGAGTCATTCTATTTCTATTTGTAGGTCATTATATTTTGTGATCTTCTCTAGTTCTTTCTCTTCTATTCTGCTGTCTCCAGGAACTGCCATATCTGCTATCCATACTTTTTTGTGTTGTTGTTGTTGTTGTTGTTGTGATGATGATGATGATGATGATGATGATGATGATGATGATGATGATGATGATGATGATGATGATGATGATTGACTCCCAATAAGTTATACCTTAAGCGAACCAGTAAGACTGTGTTCAACCCTGACCAACAGTTTTCAGTTAGTCCACATCTGGACATTATTGAATTAAATAGAATTGAATTGAATACTTTTTTTGGCCAAGTGTGATTAGACACACAAGGAATTTGTCTCCAGTGCAGAAACTCTCAGTGTGCATGCAGTTATTACAAATTATTCCAAGTTGGGTTTTTTTTTAAAAAAAAAAGATTACTTAATACATTGTTTCCTTCTAATCTCCAAAATATTAACTTCAGATATTAGTCTTCCATCCATCAGAATGAGCACTTTGGCTATTGATCCCTGAATGTTGTTTATCAGTGAGGGTCATTTTTCAGGTCCTAATAGCTGTTTTGTGCATCACCTTTAATAAAAAAGTGCAAGTTTGGAAGGGAATGTCTTTCTGTTTATTCTGGCGTGATTTCTCCCCTCCCCCCTCAGTCATATTTACAAATAATTGGATTATTCTGGCATGACTTTTTATGATGTTGATCATTAGTTATGTAGTGAACAGTCACTGAACATGTTTACAAAGGTCACTCTCTGTTCAAACATAAGTACTCTATGTCCTTCTATTTTTTTGAGTTAGAATGGTCCATGTATGTTCAAATACTACGCTCTATGACTTGTTCAAAAACTATAATTTAAAAGCTCCGGGCTTAACCCAGCTACTTTGTATTTACATAATCATTCATTCTGATACAGTAGTTGTGTAGCAATACCACTGAAGCAATACCAAAATCAGTGGGATACATTTCCACAACATCCCCTAGTATCATATCTAACTTTTTATGAAACTTGAAAAATGTCATAAATTCACAGCTCAAGGTAGGAAAAGTAAGCACTATTAAGGTGAAAGTAGTAGTTCAGAAGTGCTTCATTAAAAATATGGCACTTAGGTTTTCAAACTCCTTTTATGGGGTAAAAGCCCTTCCTAGAGAATGCAATTACCTCCGTTGGGTAAACAGAGATGCCACTTGGTGACATTTTTAAATTTTACATAAAATACTGTGTTGCAAACACTGGTTACAAAACAGGCACATTCAGTTTAACTAACGTGGCTTGCTGTCAGATTACAGAAGTAGCAAAGTCCACCATTCTCTCTGGAAGTAGACAGATTGACTCATTCCATGGGCATGAAACACAGCCCTTCTTCAAAGGACGCCTTGCGTTTTAATGGAGAAAATGGCAGAGCCTTTGAAATTCAATCACAGCCCAGATGCCATAATGTTCCAGTAAGCCTTCCTTCAACTGTCATTATTGAGAACCAGCATATTAACCAGGTAATATTTGGTTCAAGCATTCCAAAAAGCTTTCAACAATACTGTCCTCCCAATCAGTGATGCCAATCATACTGACTGGATGGTTATGCTTTTAATAAAAGGGGAAGCTAAGCACTCTACCGGATTGCTGAAGAACAATGAGTGACCACAGGTCACTGAGCCCCTGCTTTCACTGTAGTCTAAAAAGGACATCCAATTTTAATTGATTTCTTGGTGCTTTTATTAGTGCATAAAATGCACTACTGAAAAAAGTTAGCACTTCCAGTAAATGACAGTATCAGGAACAGGCATGAAGTTTTCCATTGGGTGTCGTGGTTAATAAACAAGTATAAGATTTGACATCATTATTAACTCACAACGCAGCCTGTCACTGCTTATTATGTGAGTCCAAGCATCAGAATGCTTGTTCACAGGCCAGCAGAGAGAGAGAGGTTTAATTTTAGAGCTTGTTAAAATTGTAGTGTCTTTTGATAGCTGAACATAATGGACCTATCACCTAATATTTCATGTTTATGCAAACATAAAACTCGGTGCACTCAATGGAAACTGCTGTCAGGTAAGAATTTGGGGATCTTTACTGAATCACTGACACTACCTTTTGAGAATATATAGTTCATTTAAATTGAGGGAGGTAAGTTTTCCCTACTTATGGTGATCTTATGGTGAGACTTCCAAACAGTGAGAACAATTAATCAGTGGAATAGCTGGTTTTCAGAAGTTGTAGGTGCTTCATCAACTGGAGGTTTTTAAGAAAAGACTTTGCAGCCACCTCTCTGAAATATTTTAGGGTCTCCTGTTAGAACCTCAATGGTCCCTTCCAGTTCAATTCTGATAATTAAGACTATGTATCTATTCCACTATGTGTATCTATCAGTTTTGGTGAGTTCAATGGGAATTCCTTCGAGTCATGGTGATACCTTTATAAAATAAATTAGTTTGGAATCAAGAAATAGGGAAACCCAGGTGGCAATCCAACCTTAGCCAGTAGGTAATTTGGAACCAATCACTCTCCTACCTAGCCTACTCAAAAGATTGGTGATATGACAAGAAATAGGAGGAATAAGTCCTATGTATGCCACCTTGAGCTTTCTATATTAGAGGCAGGATACAAATCTAATACATTGGGGGCAAATACTACAGTAGTACCCATGAAGAAAAGTACCTACAGCAGCAATCTTGCGGCCACAAGAGAATAATCGGTTTTTCATATTTTACTAAGACATAATGTGTTTGGTTTAAATTTAACTTGTGATACGAATCAAAGATTTAAGATTTTTACAAAATTCATGATTTAAGGTGCTGTGAAAATCCAAGCAATTGTGATTTATTCAACAGACCGTGGCTTAGCATACAGTGCAAACTCAGTTAATATGGATAGGAGCAAATGAATGACTAAGGTTGACTCAACATTCCATCCTTCCAAGGTCAATAAAATGAGGTCCCAGATTGTTGGGGACAATAGGCTGACTCTGTAAACCGCTTAGAGAGGGCTGTAAAACACTGTTAAGCGGTATATAAGTCTAAGTGCTATTGCAATATGCCTCAAACAGAGTTCCTTGCTTCCTCAAAACTCAGTTTTGAAGGATACTTCCTAAACCAATGAAACATTCAATCTTTCTTAAAAGTCTGACTTTTGGCCAGGCTGCATTGAATGAGACACTTTGAAGATTACTAGGGTCTTGTATATGCAAGTCTGTAGCACTTCCACTGAAACAAAGTGGTTTACCAAAATGAAATTGACACTTCAAAGTATCTTACTTTTTTTTTAAAGCAAGGTGCCTCATCAAATCAAGCAGTTCCTTTGATCTACAAAAGGACACTTTTTCACATAGGTCTTATAGGGAGTAAGAAAGATCATCTTGACAGAGATATGCAAGATTCATTACCAGGTGTTAAGCTCAAGTCTAAAGACATTGAAATCCAATTGAGTCTCATCCCTTGTTTACCTCTGATAGACAGAATATTTCCAAGCTAAAGTTGTAGCTTTCCAAGCTACTAGATATATCCTGAGATGTAGTTACCCTGAACATCTTCCCTTCTCTCCCATTGGAATTGCATGAACTGTTGTTTCAGATCTTTTCCTGGAAAAACTGAGTTGGCCTAATCTTCCTTCTCTGCTACTACAAGTGCACATTCCATTACACAGGGTGACAGAATATGAGGCATATTTTAAGTTAGCTCAGTCAGATTTGCAAGATTGGTGTCAGCCCTACTAGGTAGACAAGACCAGTAAATCAACTCCTCAGGAAGGCTAAAACTCTTTTAAGTGTAGCTAAAATAATAAAATATTTCAATTCTGATTATCCTGTATGTCTTCTCTCTTCTTATACTCTTGTGAATTGGAGTCTCTGAGCAGCTTTCAAATATTATCTGTCTGTTGCGGACTTAAAATCCATTTCAGTCACTTATCACCATGATAACTGATCTTGCATATCTCCATCAAGGTCATCTTCCCTATTCAGTCCTATTAGCAACCTTAAAATTTAAAATCTTATAACTGATATGTTGTACCATAAATGGGAAATATGAACTTAAAATACTCAAACCACAGAACACATTGAAGGTTCATAGCCATTCTATGAGGCTATAATCCATCTGCAAACATGGAGCAACAAATGACAGAATTTTAATTCTGAAACATTTTGGAATGAAAATGTCATAAAAGCTTTGTTCATTTGGCTGTTGAATTCCTGAGAATGATGTATAATACTTTGTAGAGTATTTGCTAGTATTAAAATATCTTGAATCATTTTACATTACTTCTAATCTTTCAGTTGATCAACACTGATATTAAATTATAGGAAGGAAGGAAGGAAGGAAGGAAGGAAGGAAGGAAGGTTCTTTCATCTATTTATTAAAATGAAAAAAAGATGGCTCCTATTTCCAAAAAGGGGCGAGATGATAGCCCAAGATTCAAAACAATGAAACAGCAAATGTAGCTTCTTGCTAGTTTAAGGACTCCTAGGCATTGTCACATAGAATTTCGCCTTACTCAGACGGAAGAGGGGAGCTTTTGTTCTTTTGTAGATGTCAAGAGGATCTCTCAGCACATCAGTTGCCTTTCCTCTTTCTTCAGAACCTTGGTCTTTAAAGCCAGTTCCCTTTTGTTAGCATGATTAGAAACAGTCTGTTGGTACAGACATTCCTGTCTGCACGGACACATATTGTATTGCAAAGTGTTGATATGAAACATTTTCCCATTTGTAATTGATAATTATTGGTGCTTTAGTCATGCCACATTTTTGCACAGTTGTATGTGTTCCGCCAAATGACTCACTTTTGCACTCGCAGGTGTAGATAGCACTACTTCAGTGAAGGCAGGGAGAGAAAAAAGCAGGCCAGGTTTCAAAACAGTAGCACATTTGGGTGATTTGGAAGGGTTAATTTTTAGAACTTGGTTTGTGGCTCCGACCCAAAACTGAGTGAGTAGAACATAGCTGGGAAATGAGAATGTTCTCCCTCGCTATAAAACACCTTTGAGGGCAAGTCCCCATGGGCTGACAAAGGCAAACTCAAAGCATGAAAAGAAGCATAGTTGGCAGGGAAGAAAGTAACAGATTTAGGAAAGGGGAGATGATTTTAAGATTCGGTATACAGGGCCCATTTAGACTTATATCTCCATCCTTTTACAAATTATGCAAAAATTGGTGATTGCTTGAATAACTTGGATATTGGTTTTGTTTTATGCAAACTTCTTGTTATTGCTTTCTTTCTTCAGATGTGGTCAGATCCCAAATCCCAGAGTTCCTGCCCACAAATCATAGTGCTTAGGGGGGGGGAGAAGAATTCTAGGGACAGGTGACTTGCAGGGCCATCTTTCCCCAATTGTTTCTGCTTGTCCCACCAGATTTGGCAGAATAAGATGTGGGTTCCTTCAGTGAGGCATTGACATCTGGTGGGTCTTTCTTTCATGGCACCTGCTGTAGGGAAAGCATTCCCACTGAGTCCCAATGAAATTGCCCTTTTAAAAGGCTGTGAAGACATAGTTCTTCACAGTCATTGGGGACAGTCTGTTAGTTACTTGAACTCTATCCTGGATATACATGAAAAATGTCTTTTGAAATGCTTAAAACAAGGTGGGGTGGGACCAGGTGAACTTTTTCTGTTGTATGATTCTTGTTGTTGTTTTTATTTCTGTCTGCCACTAAGAGTTTTCCTGGATAGATGGGCAACCTCAGGAATCTGATAAATATAGACATAAATTTAGGGAGTCAAGACTGAAAGATATAGGCTATGACAAGAATACACTAGGGTCACCACATCTTTGCAGCAGAAACTCAGACAATCACTTTATAACAGCCAAATATATGTAGAAAATTCATTATTCCAATCTAGTGGTTATCCACACTATTGCAGCTCCCATTTGGCAGTTGTAACTTTAGAAATATAATACAAAATACAAGTGATCTTGGTGGCTTCTTAATAATATGGAGCTGAGAAAAGATGCTTGACATGTTAATAAGCACCTGATGCCACCTAGTAGGTTGGATTGATATTTGGCAGGAACTAAGGAGTAGAGTAGTGCATATTAATTGGAAAAAGGAAAACTTATATTATAATTTACAGGCATTAATCGTGCTCATAATATTATATAAATATAGTAGCAACAAGGATTCTTTACTTTAAACATTTAACAGTCATCACTTAGAATTGAATCACTTCCACTTGGCACAATTTTCTCACCATTTCACCTCAGAATCCTTTGCAATCAAGTCTGAAGATAATTTTTGACAATCTGCATTTCTTTTGGCTTCAGACAGGCAGGAAAAACCAACAATTCTCCTCCACACAATAGTGTGTGGCTTTTTTTAAAAAAGCCGGATTTAAGTAGTGTTCTACCTTTTGAGCAGCCTCAACTCTTGAAGTAAACAAAATTCCATTTTACCCTCAGTCTCCATAAAAGAAAGAAAATAAATTGTTAGGGGCCTCTCTTATGAGCTGTTGGTAGAGGGGCAACATGTTTGAAGACATTATTCTTTCTTTCAGTTTCTCTTAAAAGGTCTCTGCTGCTTTAAAAATAATGATGTGATATTTTTGCAACTACTATGGGTATTTTTCACCAAAACATTAACTAGGTTTGCATGTTGTAGAGTGCATTTGGGAGGGAGAAGGAGAAAAATGTGTCTGGCTGTAGACCCAAAACTCAGCCAGAGAATAGCATTCTGTATTTAAGGCCCGTGGAGATTGTCCTCATCTCTTTTTGAAAGGATTTTAGAGTAAAAGCTCTCTTCACATTTGATGAGAGGCTATTTCAAAGTATTGGCATGGTAATTGAGTACATCTACCTCCTAGCTGTTCATCCCTTAACTTCCCAAGAAGTGATCAGAAATAAGGCCTGAAGAATTGACAGCACAGGACAACAGACTTTCTCCAAAGATTACAAGGAAAATAAGTTGGTAATAGAGAGAATAAATTTTATGTATCATCTACTTGGAACTCAACAGTTATTTCTATCTTGTTTTATTTTCTATCTAGAAATAGCAGTTCTAGATGTTATTAAGATGTTTCTATAAGAACCTATCAGCGTGCTCACCAGACATGTCAGTGATCCCAAGTTTAGAAGATAAGAAGCTTCTAAAGAAGGACTCCCCAACCCCTGAGCCCCACTACTGGGCCATGACCTGTTCAGAACTGAGCCCTGCTGCTTGCACAAATGGAGTTGTATGTGTGTGCATACTTGCTGGTGTCTTGCAGGCATACTTTTCCTTTCCCCCCCCCACCAGTCTGCAAAGCCAAAAAAGGTTGGGAAACTCTGTTCTAAAACATCACTGTGCACTTCAATTTTCTATAGGTTTTATCATTCAAATGAATTATTATTTCCATTCCAATGAGTATTGTGGGATTTCTAACCTAAAAATCATCATTAGAGAAGGTATTTTTAATGTCCTATGCGGGATAGAAATAGAAAAATGAAAAAGTAGTCAGCCAAGTAGAAAGATGACCAGCAAGATCCTTCTATAATCTATTTTAGAAGCTTAATTTCACTAAGTGACAGACAATTATTTCCAGACTAGTGGTATGTAGAATTCTGGCATTTAAAAGGTAGCTATGGTAACTACCATATCAGTTCAAGAGCACCCTCCATTTTCAATAGCAGAAACCAAATAATCTGAAAACTTTAGAAACAGAATGTGAAGAATAGTTTTATATTGCTTAGCATCTCCTGAATTCAGAGATAAACTGCATCTGAATATAAAGTTTGAATTCTTAAAAACAACAGCCAGAATACCCTGTGATGTCTCTAATTTACACAGCGAGGAGAAACAGGTTTATTTAATGGCCAATGAAGTCCTATTGTCCCTAGAAGCAGGAACCAATAAATCAGAGTGAACTTATTTAAACATATCTATATAAATTGGACTCTGCACATCCATTTTTGTCTCAAATTACTAGAAATCGGGTGTTCCATATATAATGCGCACCTAAATATAAAAAACTTGGGTTTTGTGCAGCTTCTCAAAGATCAAGTTAACTTAAAAATGAGGTTTCAGACATCTTAGTGAAGGCATGCAATGATTTTGGGGGGGGGGTTATAATTCCTAGAGCTGTCTTAGAGCAACATCTAGTGGCATATGTTATTTCATCTGCAGACAGTACTGACCTCTGCAAACAAACAGAGCTGTCTTAAACAAAGAAGAAGATGCGGAGAATAATTCTAGCTGCTGGCTCATTCTAATTACTAAATTGATTGTAGCCAGTAGTGCTATTGGTATTTCTAGTAGTAGCGCTAGTCTTTTAATCATATACCTCTTTTCTTTTATAATTTAGAATGTGAATCTATCAACTTCATAAAATGAAAGGAAACATTCAGAAGTCTCCTGAGGATAACTTTGAGCCTGGAACAATCTTCCCCAACCAGGTGCTCTCCAGAGGGACATATTGGCTGAGGATGGTGAGGGGTACAAGTAATTAATTGCATCTGGTGAATGCCTGTTTGTAAAAAGTGCCTGCAGTGTTTATCAATGCAATGAATAAACAATGAAAGGCAAAAATGTTCAAACAAACTTTTTCTAATGAATGTTCATTTTTAAACCTATCTTTGCTCAAGAGTTTATACAACCAGAGTTTCTGGGAGTAAGCTGGCATATACATTATTATTTGTCACCGATTATGTGATGTCTTTGATAGATTAACTTAATTTGAACATGTACCATCAAGTCAGTGTTGTTTTTTATCATTGCTGAATGGAAGATGATTTAAAGGCAACAAAAGGTATCAGAAGGGAAGAAACAAGAATATTGGGAGAATTAAGTCTGAATAACTCTTTATGAATCAATGAGGTAGTGTTACCCAAAAAGAAAGAAATTCTGCCCACTTTGATACCCACATGCTGATTTACTTACAGATGAAAATCAAATCAAATCAAAATCAAATCAAATTTTATTTGTATCCCGCCCTTCTCCCGAAGGACTCAGGGCGGCTTACGGGCATATAAAAACACTAACAAAGAAATTTAACAAAGACATTAAAATTATTAAACAAGGCCTGAATATCAATGTTAAAACGGGGAGGAATAAAATGATTTCCCAATAAAAATTTTAAATATTTTGACCCAAGTTAAAAAACGCAGGAGGACATGGACGCGGTTAGCCCATGCCTGCCTGTTGGAACAGGTGGGTCTTTAGGGCACGGCTGAAGGTTTGAAAGTCAGCAATCATTCTTATAGTAGGGGGAAGGTCGTTCCAGAGGATGGGAGCTG
>JANHFO010008020.1:98258-113646 GCA_032468095.1 Pareas carinatus | reverse complement strand
GACCCACTTGTTTCAACTGGCCGGCTTGGGATAGCCGCGCCCTGATCCTCCTATGCTAATTAGGGTTAGATTATTTTAAATCGGTTTTTATTTTTAAAATTTGGATATCATTTTACTGTTCCCTTATAATCAGGCATTATTTAATGTTTTTATTATGCTTTTATTTTATATGTTTGTATTGTGTTCTTAATTGGCTGTAAGCCGCCCCGAGTCCTTCGGGAGTGGGGCGGGATATAAATAGAAATATATCATCATCATCATCATCATCATCATCATCTAGAAGCTTGCCTCTTTGGGTTTACATTACCTTATAAGAAAGAAATTAGAATATACCTTCTTGTCAGCTGCTGTGAGTATCTGCCATACCTGGGAGGACGGGGCCGAATGTGGTGCAATGTGTGGGGTGGAACTGGAGTTCCTTGAAGAAGAAAGGAGTGTGACCTTGGACAATCAACTGATTGGAGACCTTGACGGACAATAGGAGCCAGGCATGTGCCATTGGAGGCACCTCTAGGATGCTGAACTCAGCTACAGCTGAATGACTCATTTAGAGTCATCACAGCATTGATTGGCTGAGGGACTTTTGAGGGCCGGGCAGATCTCCTCCCTTCTGTAACCCGATGCTGAATGTATTCAGAGGCTGCTTAGCCATGCTGCATTCAACCACCCAGTAAAAGTATCTTTTCTCTATCTCACTTGGAGTGAAGGATCGTTCTTTCCTGGGAGGTGGGGGCCAGCCTTACACTTCTATTTATTTCAGATCTATAAAGTGATGGATTTGTTTCATATGTTGAAGATTGCATTTATAATAATCTAAACAGAAATTTAGATACATGGAAGTATCACTTTTGATATTCCCAATACCTATTGACCTCAATGCACAAGCATCTATATTATTCCATTCTAAATGATAAATGTAAATATGTTTTCTTATTCCAGAATGCAAGACATAGAATAATGGTCTAAAGTAATACAGATGAACTGGCTATAATGGGGTGAATTCTGTTCATATTTCAACATATCCACAGGGCTTCCATCAAACTAGCATATCTTTATCACTTACCAAATGCACTAGTATAATCTACTCAAAATGGTTAGTGGGTGGAAGGGTACCTTCATATCAGTGGAGAAGTCTTTGCAGTTTTCTTGGCAGCATTTTTGGAAATGTGTTTGCCATTGTCTCCTTCCTAGGACTGGCAAGATTGATAAGCCCACTCAGCTGGGCTTGTGTCTAAGTCAGGATTAGAACTCAGAGTGTTCCAATTTCTAGACCATTGCCTTTAACTAGTGCATCAAACTGGCTCGTTCAGTTCAAAATGGGGCTACCCTCATCCAGAATTTTTGGCTGATGCAAAATGCAGCTGCTTGTCTGCTAATGGGGACCTCCTAATAATATTTCACAATATCAGTACTTCAAGAATTGTGCAGGCTACCAATTTGTCTCTTGATACAACTCAAAGTACTAGTAATAAAGTATATGGCTTGGGACATAGATATCTGTAGAGCTGCTGACTCCAACAAGAATCTGTTCACCCAAGGTGCGTGGCACAGGAACCACACTAAAAGTCCCTATCCCCCACCCACAACGGGCAAGAACAGGGGATTTAGAAGCAAGCATTTTACTTGAAGGGGAACTGCTTCCCTCTGGAAATAAAATCAGCATCCTCATTATTAATATTTAGAAAATTGGTAAAAACTCAATTATTTAAGCAAGCGTTCAGAAATTAAGATATGTAGCTAGCATATTATAAATGATATTATCAATGTGACTTTTACTATTAGTAGCTGGCCCTGTCTTTCTTTGTTCTTGCTCTTTGACTTCAGACAAGATTGGAAATTCCTCCCCCCACCCTCCGATTTTCTGACATAATCCTATCATCTTAAAAATTCAATCCAAAATCCAGTATGATGCCAAAGGAGCAACCTTCTGGGTTATTTTTTATTGTAAATCAATGTGTACAATTACCCAATGTAGTTACAGAATGATAAATAGAATCCTATCAAAGGGATTGTTTTTCTGTTTTCAATTTACTGACCCCCCCCTTTCTAAAAAAAACAACAGAAAGGCAACCAGAGAAGTAATCTAGCACATGAATTAATCTCATTTCTTATTTAAAATAATAATGTTTTCAGAGAAAGCCTATAACTAAATTCTGTCTAATAACTAGTCCTGTTACCAACTGTCTTTTGTTCAACATTTTCTCCATTCTCGGTTGCTAAGGAGATTAATTAATACTTTAATGGCCACTCTTCCCACAATGTCACCAAATTTCTTTTTACATGATTTATCTACAAAGCCTAGAATGAAAAATATGCCTAATGCTTAACATTTATTCCCTTCTATATGCTGACTACTATTTCAGACCTCATTGTCCACAAAACTTATTTACCTGCAAATAATATAGTGAAGGCCCCATGCACATTCCACTGCAGTTCCTATTCCATCTTCCAGCCTGGAACAAACCAAGTGAAGCATGTGCTGAGGGAGGGTAGATTTTAAAAGCAGCCTGCAGACAAAAAGAAAATCTAATTTAGTTAAACATTGTACTATGGAGGCCTTGATAAATGCAGCAAGATTTTATATACTATTTTATAGGACTACTACATGTAGATTTTCCATATTTATTAAAATGCTATGGAGAGACGTCCGGTGACGTCATGGTGCTACAATTCTCGGTTCGTAGCTCCAACCCGCGGTCTGGTTTTCGGCGTGTTTTTTTCCGGGCAAAACGTGCCCAAAACATTTCCCTGTAGGGGAAACAATTAGGTGAGTAACCAGTGAACCCGAATCTGGCAACAGTCGGCTCGGAACAGCATGATTTCCCCAAAAGGAGTTGCGCGAAAGGCCGGAAAAATCTGACAGGCGGCCATTAGCCAGTGACAGCCAACAGATGCGGAGAACCGAGACGGGAGCCAAGTTTCAATAAGAGCTTCAAAATATCTCCAAACTCGCTCATCTAAAGACAGCCAAATGGTGAAATCCCAGACTATCAGAAACCCATGACTGGAGAACTGGCAATCTAAAACATTGGGGTAAACAAAAATAAGAAGCCAATTGTAGAACTGATCTGAGAGTGAGTTGGAAGTCAGGGAACTTCCCGACAGTAGAAAGTAAATAGCCCCCCCAAAAGGTGGGGGTCTTTGAAAGCAAGACAAATAAAACTACATACCCCCAACGAGAATAGTGCTTCATTAATAATAATATTTGACTCTGTACAAGTTTCAAGATTTAGAACTAAAGTAACAAGAAACAAATAAAGAAGGAAATTTAACCTAATTTGATACTATCTATGGTCCTGTGGAGACATATAGTGACTAGAAGAAGATATTACAATCCCTAGATCCAGCTGATGCAATAAGGCATTTAACCTAAAACACAAATAATAGTCATCAAACAAATTGACTACTAAGCTAAAGGAACTAGAAGATATGATTTGCAGCGGGAAAAAGGATACAGCCATGACTACAACCCTAACAATACAGGGAACCCCACAGTCAAGCCAATTATAAATTAAAGAGAAAAAAATCAGAGGTATCTAACAACCAGCTGTTTTAAATATTACAACAAAATGAAGCAAGGCTAAAGGCAATGAATGCTAAAATGGATCAGACAAATCCGAAAATTGAAAATCTAAATGAACTTATTGACATTAAAATCCAAAACGAGAGGCACCAACAACAAATACTACAAAATGAACAAAAAATTGCACAACTGGAAAGAAGAGCAGAATAAAACAAAAAAAGGTAGACGAACTGTTGGAAGAAAACTCCAAGCTAGAGCAGAATAACAGAGAACTAGAAGGAGCTAATAAAATGGACAAAATGCAAAGGGCCAATCACTTCTTTAGAATTCAAAATCTCAAAGAAGCCTTGGACGATGATATAGAAGAAAGAATAACTAACCTCCTGGCCAAAACCTTTCAAGTTGAGCCCACAACAGTGAGAAATGAAGTAGATGAAATCTACAGATTAAACACAAATTGCACAGGAGGAACAAGCTGCAGAGGGAGGGATACATCAGATTTGTGAAAAAAGCAGTATGAGACGTAGTGCTAAATAAAACCAGAAAGATCCAATAATTGATGATGGGGAAAAGATCGAGGTACTAATGCAGGTACCAAGAATTATTCATGAAAATAGGAAACAGTATCATTTCCTGATGGCTAAAATTAAAGCAAAAGGAATCAGATATTGGTGGCTCCTTCCAGAAGGCATCTCTTTTTATTGGAACCACACGAGATACTTCATAAATTCAATTTGGAAGGCCGAAGATTTCAAACGAAAGTACACTACCCTCCTTAGCAAAAGACAACAAGATGAAGAACGAATGACAGAGTGACAAAAAGCAGAAGAGAGGAATGGAAAGGTAAAGAGATACAACAAAGAAACAGAGAGAGGTCTAAACAGAAGGCGGACAGAGAAAGACCAGACAGCAACCACAAAGCTTGGGATAAAAATACTGGAATCTTCTCAATAAATGTCAATGGACTTAATCAACCAGTCAAAAGAAACAACTTTTTTAAGAACCTACAAAGGACAAATTACAATATAATTTTTCTACAGGAAACCCACATCCCTAAAGAACATTACAAACTATTAGATCAACCCAAATTGGGAACTTTGTATTATACCACAGTTTAAAAATAATAAAAAAAGACGCATAGCCGTATACATTAAGAAGAAGATCAAATCCAAGTGGGTCTACAATGACGAGAAGGGCAGGGTACTAATGGTTAAGATTCAGATGTTTCAAAAACAAATTCTTCTAGAGACAATATATGCACCTAATATAAACGAGGAAGGCTTTTTCAAGACTTTACACAGTAAAATAGCAGAGTTACAATTCCAACACATCTACATAATAGACTATTACAACATAATTATAGATGATAAATTAGATTACCAAAGTGCACAAACAAAAAAGAAAGGAAGGAAAAAAGCACCAGGATGATTTAAAAAAAATGATGGTGGAGATGAAATTGATAGATATATGGAGAACCAGGAACCCTACAAAAAACAATATATCTTTTATTCAGAATATCATAGATCCTGGTCGAGATTAGATGTGGCTTGGATTTCACCCCAATTAAGAATAAATATAAAAATGGCAAAAATAGAACCAGCTACTTGGGCCGACCATAACCCCATAAACATGACATGGAATGAAGCCCCAGTAGAAAATAGATGGACCTTGGACAGGTCACTTTTAAGAGAGACTGACTTCAGGGAAAAGATGGAAACTCAAATGGGACACTTTTTTAAGGAGAATTTGAAAGGAGACACTCTCTTACAAACAGTCTGGGACACATCAAAAGTGGTCTACAGAGGGCTAGTTATCAGCTACACAGCTGCAAAATATAAAGAAAAAACAAAAAATCAAAGATCTGGAAATACAACTGAAAGGTTTGGAACAAAAGCTGGTCAAGCAGCCGGGATCCAAACCAACCAAAACGCAAATTGACCTGACCAAACACAAGATAAACCTATTAGACTCAGAGAAGCTAGCCCAGCAAATTAGGAAGGCAAAATACCTTTATTTTGAAAAAGCCAACATGACGGGGAAATGGTTAGCCCATAAGATAAGACAACAAAGGCAAAAGCAGTTAATAACTTGTCTAAAAGATATAAAAGGCAAAAGGAAATATGAACAAGAAAATCTAAAAAACATAATCAATGACTATTATACTAACCTCTATACCAAAGGAAGCAATCTAAAAACATTTAAAAGAAATCGACTCCATTAAAATACAAGAAAAGTTTAAAAGTGCCTTAAACCAACCAATTACGTTAATAGAAATTACACAGGCAATTAACAACCCAAAACTCAACAAAGCCCCTGGACCTGATGGACTCCCGGCGGAATATTACAAAAACTTCAAAGAAATTATAATTTTGCCATTTAAACAATTATGTAATGAAGTTCTTCTGAAAGGGAAAATTCTTTAGACCTGGCTAGAAGCAAATATTACGTTGATCCCAAAAGAGGGAAGTGACCTAGAGTAGATTTAAAATTATAGACAAATTTCCCTACTCAACGCTGATTATAAGATAGTTGCCTCAATCTTGGCTGCCCAAATGAAAGGGTGGCTAAAGGAATACATCCATGAAGATCAGAACAGTTTCATCCTGGGAAGACAATTAAGAAATAATGTAAGAATGTTACTCAACACACTAGAATATTAGGAGATGCAACCGAGAAAGAAGATGGCAATAGTCTTCCTAGATGTTGGTGATCACCTTTAAAGTCCTACATGGCTTGGGACCAGTCTACTTACGAGACTGCCTTCTACTGCACATCTCTCAATGACCTATTAGATCTCACAGAGTTGGTCTTCTTCGAGTCCCGCAACTAAACAATGTCGATTGGCGGGTCTGCGAGGAAGGACCTTCTCTTTGGCTGCTCTGGCTCTCTGGAACCAATTACCATCGGTGCCCTGGACCATCGCCACACTAGTGGCTTTAGTAAAGCTTTGAAGACCTGGCTTTTTCGGCAGCCTTGGGGTTATTGCTCTCACGAGATCCAAGCACGAATGGTGTATGATTGTGTCTTTCTGTTTATTTATAGTTATTTCTTACTTGTAATTTAATTCTATTTATTTTTGTTATTGTTATTTATGTAATTTTTTATATTGTTTATTGTAAGCCGCCCTGAGTCTATGGAGAGGGACGCCATATAAATACGAATAAATAAAATAACCATTAGCAAACCACACCATTACCGATTCTTACACACCCCTGTCTTCGAAATTTATAGGCCAACACATGACCTAGCTGTTCCGGGTATCCAGCAAGGTCAGCCCAACGACACGGCCTGGCCCAACTTCGAGGCCCCACCTGGAAACACCCAGGCAGTTCCAGTGGGGCCTCCAGAGGGAGCAGCAGAGACAGCTGCTCAGTCCAGAGCCGCTCTGCGCAGGTCCTCGAGGAATAGGACACGCCCTACGTACCTCCAGGACTACGCATGCTAATTGGAAGAGCCCATCCTAGAGGGGAGGGGTGTTATGTACTTACACTGCAAAATAGTTAAGTGAACCAAAGGCTTCAGTTAGGCTGAAGCGGGAAAATACAGCACTGTGATTAGCCAGTTTACTGACAGCCTCCAATATAAAAAGGAAGCTGTGAGTGAGCTGGCTGCTGGATGTTTGGAGCTGAATAAAAGAGCTGAAGTTGTTGCAAGCCTCCACTTGACCTTTTATTCTCCGGACTCAACATTTACAATCTTTTTTCCTTATAAAATAAATTAATTCCAATTATCAGAAAGCGTCTGGATTTCTCTAATACATCTTCAGAACTGGGATAATCCAAGCACAGGCAAATATTTAGATATCATCTTCTCCCATGATAGGAAGACCTGGAAGCTCTATAAGCCGATTGAGTTACTTCTATGTATTACTCATACGTTGAACTCTGCCTATAATAAAGAATTAAAACTCTGTACATTTTAGATCCAAGCTGCTGACCCTTGTCAAAAAGATGAAAACATGTAACTACCAGCCTTGTTGTAAAGCTATACAATAGATGCCCCATAATCCTGTGCTGTGACATAGCATAAATTTTAAAAATGCATTTCCTCTCCATAAGGGTAGAGGTGTCACTGGAAGTTAATTACTTGTGCTTTGTGAAAACTGACAAGTAGATTTCATAGCTAGGAGCCGATACTGACATTTAATCACGAGGCTAATAGAGATAAGTGGGAATATGCATCATCAAGACAACCAAATTACAAACAATTATGATTCCCAAAGTTTAAATTAGTGCTTGCTTCCCTAGGAGGTTAGGCAGTAGGTTTTCCCTCATCCTGCTTCATTTATATCAGGCAGCTGTACTTTGCATGACAAAGCTCCCAGTTGTGCTTCATCACACTACTGAATCAATCCTTATTTTCAAGCCTGAGTAAGGCCAACAGAAGCCTCCACCCAATATATACAGCAGTTGTAGAGGTCCAGGAGAGAGGGACGACTAAAAAGATGCTTTCTAACTCCCCACATGTCCTTCCTGCACTCTGCCTACACAGTGGTTCCCTCCTGTTGCCACTGTCAATCCCTTGTGAAAGGGGAAAGGCCTTGAAGGACACAAGAAGAGCCACTAGTCACAAACAGCAATAGCAATAGCATTTATATACAACTGCTTTATAGCACTCTCTGGGTAGTTTACAGAATCAGCATATTCTCCCCAACAATCAGGGTCCTCATTTGACTGATCTGGGAATGATGGAAGACTGAGTCAACCTTGAGCAATCAGGATCGAACTCCTGGCAATGAGCAGAGTTAGTCTGCAATACTGCTTTCTAACCACTGCGCCACAATGAAATTAGCTTGAAAAGCCCCTCCCTAATTCACGTGAAGATAAAGTGAAGGATGAGGAAGCACATTTATAAGATTCAACTACCTTCTTCAAGACTTATTGCCATCTTAGTGTTCTCATTTTTGGGAATCCATCCTGCAAATTCTAAAATAAGCATTGATGCACAAGTTAGCAAGAACTGAGGGAGAGAAGGAGAGAAACAAGGGAGAGTTGATATTGCTTGGGTGTGTGGACAGGTATGTAAATTGAGTTCATCCAGGATATATACTGAGATTCTCAAAAAGCTTTTGACTTTTTGCGTCCCTTGCCAAGGACTATGTTTGAATCAGTTTTGTAGTTTAAGAGAAAGGGGAAAGAAAACGAGCTGGAAATAAAGGGGCACTTCTAAAAGCAGAAGGATGCACATAGAGGAGTTTTCAGTTTTGCTTTGGCTCTGCTTTCTTTGTGTAACTGAATGAAGGCAATTCCTACTGCAGTTTTATAGATGAGAAAGCATAAAGATAAAAAAGAGGAAGCAATAAAAATAGCATTTCAAAAATAAAAGCAGATTCCCTTTTTTTCTGCCAAGGCAAATGAGTCTCTCTCTTTCTCCCTAGGAAAGTACTTGGATATTTTTATTTTGTATATGTCAAAATTCTTATTCAATGTGCTTTTCCTAGATACATCTTATATGCTTGGTTCAGATTCTGTGGGTACCCGTTTTGCAAGACTGTGGAAAACACCACTGTGTTTAGTTAGGCCTTGTGGGTATTGGGGAGGCTCCGACACCAGTGTTCCATCGAGACATCCCAGGTGCCCCATTTTTTTAAAACCAGTCCTGCCCACCTTATTTTCTATCCTCCAGGAGGCAAGTCATCTTTGTCAAACATTATATGGCTGTGTTGCTCAACCTTGACAACCTTAAGAAGCATGGACTTCAATTTCCAGAATTCCTCAGCCAGCATGCTTGTTGGAGAATTTTGGGGGTGGAAGTCCATATTTCTTAAAGTTGTCAAAGTTGAGAAACACTGTTCTATGCAATCATCCATCTGCTCACATGTATGTAAATTAGCCAAGAAATAATGACATTTTTGAGTTTTAGAATGTACCTTTCATATACTTTTACAAAGGTAGCAATATCCCTTTTTTCCAAATACTTACCCTAAACATGAAGTGATCTTTTTCTGCACCTATCAACTGTTGAAAATATTCGGCTTTCTGTGCAGTTGGGAATTCTTTTTGGAATCCTGAGAAAGTGGATAGGATTCTAAAGACTATCAATCCAACTGAGTTCTGGAACCTGAACCTTCCTCACCATTAGAATTCATCCAGCTGGGGTCATTTCCGCCTTTGACATTGTAAGTATTTAGAAGTAATTTCTTAATAAATAATTTTTAGGTTTTATTAAAGTGTCACTGTCTCTGCTGGTTCTCCCTCTGCCTTGTAAAGTCTATATTAAGTGATGACATGCAAATTAACAGAAACTGAAAGGTAATATAAAATAATATCAATTGGCCAAATAACTAACAAAGAAATCAAGAATCTGCTCATCATTAAAGAGATAAGTTAAAAACAATTACAGCTTTTTGGTATTAATTCCTAAATTGTTTGTTGAAAATTGGCACGTTTCAACTCAACTATGTATGTAACATTTAACCAGCCTTTTTCAGAATAATGACTGTCAAAACTGAATAATAATTATGACTGATTCCTAGCAAGCCTCAGATGAGGTATTTTGGAGAACTCAACTTTAGCTCCCAGTAATTAGTTTTTGAGAAAAAAATCATGCCTTTTTCATTATAGCTACTTTTCCCATATGCTGTCAGTTGCTTATTAAGTAAGTACTACTAACCTTAAATTACTTTGCTGTAAATGTTTATTAGAAGACTTAATAACATTGATGCTATGCCAGCCACTATATTAGACATAGCTGTGCACAGATTATTTCAATTGCAAATATTCTTGAAACATTATTTGTCTTGTACAGATGAGACTAGAATAGTAGAACTGGCCCAAGCTATTCATTTAAATCCTTTGGCTAAGCCAAGTTTTAACTATTCTTTGTTGAACTGTATTCAATTAAGAGAAACCCTCCTTCTCACAAAACTACTGTAAAATAGTTGCATGTAGACAATCTGTTTTACTCCTGAAGGTGTGAAGCACAACAATTTGTCCTTTGGCGGCAACAGCATCTGCTTATCCCAAAACACAAAGCATATTTGCAAATATTCATAGGCAGTACTTTATTTTTTCCATTTTCCTTTATTTATTTATAATAAAAACCTAATAATTATTTCAACACAGATCAACCAGTGAGATATACAATTCAAACAATATCAGTATAATCTTCTATATCAGTGGTTCCCAAACTTTTCCAGTCCACAGCTCCCTTGGTGCTACAAACTCATCCTCAGTGTCCCCCACCCCAACCCCACTAAATAGAATTATTCAGAATAGCACACACACATACACAGACTGACACACACACACATACACAAACACACACACAAATAAAAACATATATTCTCGCACTCCACTTCCCCCTCATTGCTCGCTTGCCAGCTGGCCCTAGCTCAAAACTGAGCTCCGGACGTTCCTGTGGAGTGGGCTGAGATTTGGACATTGGGATGCTCCCCCAAGGTGGGGAGTATTTGAGTGTTCCTGTGGAGTAGGCTGAGCTCTGGGCGCTCCCTCAGGAGAGGATGAGCTTCGGGGTACTCCCATGGGGTGGGGTGAGTTTTGGGTGCTCCTGTGGAGCGGGGCGAGCTTCAGCCATTTGGGTGTGCCTGCGAGGCGGGATGGGGCAAACTTCGGACTCATAGTCAAAGTTTTGGACACCCCCTGGCCTCTTACTGTGTCCCTGCCAGCCCCCCGGTCATCCCACCGCCCCCTTTGGGAACCAACCTCCTAGCGCCCCCCTAAGCCATCCCACCACCCCCTTTGGGAACCACTGTTCTATATTGTTAATCTTTCTAATACAAATGATTCCTACTCCTTCTTTCTTCCTTTGAGCCAAATATAGAACAGGTTCCAAATTTGAAAATAGTCCGATTCTTCTTTCTCTTTAATTTCATCATCAGTCTGTACATTTCAGCACATTCTAAAAGTTTCTTCTACTGGTGGTGTTTCTTTTTTCCAATTTTGTGCAAAAACTATTCTTGCTGCCATTAGGATACGCATTGTTAGATTTATATATCGCTTATCTTTTTTCCCTCCAGAATTATACCCAATAAGAAAAACTCAGGCTTAACTTCTATTTCTATTTCTAATATTTCTCTTAACCATTTATAAATTCTATTTCAATATTCTTTAGCGTATTTACAAGTCCACTGCATATGGTAATAAGTACCTGTATTATTTTTACATTTTCAATATTTACATAAAATGTTTTATAGATGGCACATGACACCTATAAGAATGGCTAAAATGTTTAAAGAAGTACCGGATAAATGTAGGCAGTATTTTCTAAAGTGGTCAGAAGCAGCAGCCATCACAAGTTAGAGAACTCTTTTCCTCCCTCTTTCCTTGAGGCCCAGAAAAATATGTGATCAAATGAGTGGTACAGAATATGGTACTAGTGCTTGATACTAGTCAAGCATTGCTGGAAATTTTAGCAGGGCTAATATCCCCAATAGGAAGTCATTCTTATCATTTTTCCTGGAATGTAAAACCTGAATGCCTGAAGAGGGTGGTTTCCTAGCAGAAATGACATGAATAACATTATCAAACTCATCAAAGATAGCTAAAGCAAACCTGAGCTTGACTGAACTTTCTTCCAAATTTTCTTTAAAATTAGAAAAATAATTTCCCATGCCAATGAAGGTTCCAAAATCATTCCCTTTCTTCTTATTCATCCTTGTTTCCCTCCATTGCCATATGGGTTTTGTCCCAGAATCACGCAGATGTAATGGGAGACTAAGAAGAAGTTTCCATGAAGAGTGCTGGAGGCCAACACTCGGGCATCCCCTGGGCAACAACTTAGAGTCAGCTATTTTTTCTACAAAGGTAACTAGTCAGTCCTTGTGATCTCCTGGCTTAAAACACAATACCATGAGAAGACCTCAGTCCTTTTAAAGACTCAGCATATAGAAGTCTCGAATCAACCATCCACATTACGAAACACACGCAACAAATGAAGATCAACTGCACACCAGAGGAAGGACTTTGATCTTTCTCAGACCTGAAAGCAAGAATGGTTAACAGATGAGCCAAGAAGATTTGACCTACCTCGCAAAACCTGGGCAACTTTTGACAGGATCAGAATCTACCATGGCCGATCTACCGATTTGCTATATAAAGACTTTCTATATGCAACTCCATCAAATGTCACTTAAACTTAGAAGAATTGTGATATGCTTACCATACACTAATTATTGGAAATGGTTTTGTTGAACACATTCCAAGGGAAAGTTTGGACTGGTATGCAGCTCAGTCTGCTGCATTTTAACAGAGATTCATTGCCCTGCCTGAATATCTCTTCACTATTTGTGAAGAAAAATGCAAAATCTTTTTGGAAAAAGAAGGGCAGCAACACTGCAAGTTTACAGCATTATCATGATAGATGTTATTCCATACTACCTAAACTAGCGTATTTGAGTAGTGTCAGCTAAAAATAAATCAACATTGCAAAGCACATGATGGAACCCCTGAAAACAGTTTTTTAAAAAAATTCTTAATAGGCAAAATGATTTGTTGCTTTTTGTCATGACTCACTGGCAGCATTCTTGTCTGCATCATGTCCATATATTAACTTTTATGGTTGCTGTAGACCACATTGCTTTTTTAAGTCAGAATAGTAATTCACTTGTTTCTTAGTCATACAGATGGATTCTAAAAATAGATATACCACTGGAAACTGATACACTGATGTAACAAAGAGTTTTGTCCATGACTAATTAAAAGTGCATTATATCCCATGTTCACGATCAATTCACAAACATTTATCTCTTCATTCCATATCCCATCTCTTATCTATAAACAGATCCATTAAAGATAATCTTTTCAGTCCTGGTGTCACCAGAAAGTCTTTTAAAACCAAAGCAAAATCTATTTCCCACAAGAAGTTATTCGTACATTATAATAAATTCCAAAATATTATTGGAAACGCTTCCATATCCAACTTCATCTGGACCCTATGTTCCTTTTTAACTTTCAAAATCAAATTCTAAATAAATTCCAAATTCTTTAAATTCTTAGGCTTATAATTAGTTTGCTTTCACTTGGAATTAAAGGCAGACTCGCCCAGCATTTTCAAACTTGTCATTATGAAGTTTTCTATTGTACTTAGAAATAGCTAATAAGTAATTTTCAAAAGTGATTAGAGAGTGAGTTTTGTGAACTTAGTGTCCTTTAAAAGTCTGTACCATGATTGTGAGTATGATTCAGACTTGCAAAAAAACACTGCCATTTGGTCTCCTCATGGGAAATAGCCATCTTGAGCCCATTCTCTTCTTATCCCATTCTCTTCTTATCCAGAGAGGTTCCAAAGAACTGTTGAATACACCAGTTTCTTGGAACCTACTGACCTGTTCTTTGCTCTTTGCTGTAGACATCACTCCATTTTCACAAAGCCATATTCAGTTCACCATCTCTCCACTGGAAGTCCATCAGTCCATCTTCTGAAATATATACAGTGCAATCAGATACTTGTGCAAGAGAGAAGCTTGCTTTCTGCTCCTGCAGAAAAATCTGTAATATACAGCCCTAGTGGTAGTTTATTCTCTAGTTTTCACAGAATATGCAGAGAAAATTGAATACATGGGTTGTCTCTATAGTGTGGAAAACAGTAAATATTAAATTTAAATGAGCTTTTTATCCCAGTATTTAAAACAGTATTAGAGAATTTCTCACTGTGGCTTCTTTTCTTCACACTTCAGAATCATTTGTTGAAACCAGTTTTGAACAATGGCTGCAGTTGATGAAATTTGGGTGGGTAGCAAAATTTTCTACTTCTTTTGGTTCTGTCCAGGTTCGTTAGAGTTGGAAATCTAATAAATTCAACAAATAAACAAATCTACTTCCTCCTTACTATCTCAAAGTAAATAGAATTCAATAAACCTATAAATAAATGTTTTGCAATCTATTACAGATTTTTGACACTTGCCAACCACTAAACCAAAATCTAATCTTTTTTCTTAGGTATCAGATAGCTCTATTTTCTTATACTGATTCACATGTAAAATCCAATAACTGCTGTCTTAATTTCAAATACTTCTTCTGTTTGGATAGAACCCTCCCCATTCTATTGGAGTCAGTTAAAGTTTGTTTCTGTATCCATATCACACTCCAATATATAGGAAAATTCTTTAATGAACCAGGATCAATTTCCAAATTTCTTGGCATGATTCAGCAAGAATGGATTTAAAATATTTGCGCTATGTCTAATGAAAATAACTAGGATAAGTTAGCAGAGTTTTGAAAAGCTGCATCAACAGCTTCTGTAGCTTTGACTATATTTGTTGTTTTAATGACATGAAGATTCTAAAGAAATCTATAGTAATAAACCTCAAAAATGATTCATTCATCATTCACTTCCCACTCACTTATGTCTGACTCATCACTATATCTC
This sequence comes from Pareas carinatus, assembly GCA_032468095.1. Classification (NCBI taxonomy): domain Eukaryota; kingdom Metazoa; phylum Chordata; class Lepidosauria; order Squamata; family Pareidae; genus Pareas; species Pareas carinatus. The sequence continues at coordinate 98,795 of JANHFO010008020.1, read as the reverse complement.
AAAAACCATAAAAGCTACATTGCTGACACTTCCTACATACCTTTGCTTCCCATCTAGGAGAAATCACAATACAAATTTCTCAAAAAATATTTTTAAAGGAGTTATTTAACATTTACTGAAAAGGGGAGAAGCCAACGGCTAAACCATTGGTAGCTGCACACATGCAAAAAACCCAACTATGGGATTCGACTTCCGGTCCTAGAGGCAACAGAATGTGGGAGAGCTAGCTCTGCCTCCCACGCCTGAAACCTGCTTTCTGGGGGGCCCTTAGGGGCCGGGTGACCCCTAATTGGGGAGCCCGCCGTTTGAGGGCGGCTCGCCAGGGTCTACCAGCCAAATTTCAGGGCCGGGGGGCCAATTCTGGTGCGCCCGAGGATCCTTGGGGGTGAGGCGGCTCTGGACGCTGCCGTTTGGGGCTTGTCGTCTGGGCCATTGTGCCTGATGGACTAGGGGCCTTGCGTAAGAAGGACGAGTGGCTTCCGACGTGGATGGTGGAAGCAGGACTGACCAGGGTGAGAAATTAAGCCCGAGGTGAGA
>JANHFO010008020.1:86516-98158 GCA_032468095.1 Pareas carinatus | reverse complement strand
TTTCTTCTGCAATAACAAAACTAGGCATTTATGATTATAGTTATTCATGACTAAACAGATGCTTCCATGCATTTGTTTTCCATTTAAATTCATCCCAAGCATCACAATCAGGGACTTTATAATATAACCATGATGTTAACTTTCCTTTTTCTTTTGGACTTGGATATTAGCACCCACTACAATTTTGCAAAGGACTCTTGCCCTTCTGAAAATCCAGACATTGTTTGTCTCAATGAACTCAAGGAAATAGAAAACAACGCTATGATCAGAACTTACTGCCCTGTCCCTGGAAAATGTGCATCCAGTGTAATAATACCTGAGTATTTCTCTTACACCACATGTCTGTTAGGCTCAGACTGGCTAGAGACTCAGTGTGGAGTAGGGGTTAAGATGTTGGTCTAGTAGTGGAGAAGCTCAAGGCTCTAGTCCACTTTCAGCTACAGAAGCTGCTGGATAACCTTGGCCCAGCCACTTTCTCTCCACAGGCTATCTCAAAGGGTTGTACTTGTGGGTGGGGGAAGTGGAGGTGTTATGTACACCTTGAACCTGGATGAAAGATAAAATAGAAATAAAATAAACAAGTCTAGAAATAAGTAGAATCTATATTCATTCAATCATTCAGCATTCTAAATCTGTTGGAGATTCAAATGCTAATAGAATTTAGAATTTATTTATTCGCCACACACAAGGAATTTATCTCTGGTGCACATGCTCTATACTTACATACAGGCTCTAATTGACAATCTGTGATTACAATCATAAGGATTTAATTGACAAACCATGGTTACAATCCTACGATACATTCATTATCATAAAGTACATTCATTATGTCGTGTACGTATTTGATGCAATTGACAAAATGCGATTCTAATCATAAAATACATTCATAATCATAAAGTACATTTATCGTGTCATATGTTATAAAGTACAATTGTCATGTCACAAAACATTTCATCATTATAGCATTGCTTGCAAACTTTAGATATAGTACCTCTCAAAATGTGTCTGGCATACATTCTCCAAAGGTTACCATGTACAATAAAATATTATTTTACGTCTGACCTTCACCTTGGTCTTTAAAATCCTGTGTCTTTCTTGATTATTTCCTGCTGCATAGTTAGAATTTCATGGTAGCTTACCACAGATTTTGCAGATCCTAGGCTTATAACCAGGAATATTTCAGAGAATCTCTGCAAATACAGAGCTTATCTTGGATTTTTCCCCAATATCCTAATCCTCCATAACTTTGGTGCCATAATGAAAGTCATTCAACAATACGAACTCATACTAAGCTTTAAAAAATAAACCCAGAGTAGAAAAGGAATGCAAAAATATCATACCTTATACTTCTTGAATCACTGACTTTTCAAAGTCATCTTATTTCTAATCAAGTTCTCACATTCAGCTACTGAAAGATCTTCAAATTAGGCAGATGTAGTCAATAATGGTGTCACATTACACTTTTTTAAAAAATGAAAATTGAAAGTTTGTATAGAATAGATACCCCTGTTGTTAGTCATTGTAGTTAGAACAAGTCAACATAATGATATAAATGGTTTGTCAATTGGATTAACGTTGGCATTGCAGTGGATTGGGATTTGACAGGGAGAAAATGAATGATCAGCAGGCAAGAGTATGCTAAACAAGCTCAAAGGATACTTCTTGCATTTTTCTTCTATAATTGGGGTCTATTTTAAATAAATATCAGTAAATCACTGGGCCTGTCAATACACCTAAATGCCCAAGAAAAAGCCTGTCACCACTTGCTGGCAAAATGAAGCATTCTGTTATATTCTTGGAATTTAACATTATAAGTATAGGAATTTATATTTTCATATTTTAAAAGGTCATAAATCACTCTAATCTATTTCAACATGACTGCTTTACTGTACATTCCAGAGAGAGCACTATTAAATTAAATAGTTTCCCACACAGACAAGGTCCCAAGTAGATAAAGCCAATAATTGGTCAACGCTCTCCTATTATTATTAAGCCTTACTGTAATATAGTCTTTTTCCTAAATAATAATAAAAATGATAACAGTCAACATGACTTATATAACTGTCATTGAAAAGAAGAAAGTCTGGTTCATTGATATTACTACACCAGCTGATTCTAGAATTCAGAAAAAGCAGTCAGAAAACATTGCAAAGTACATGAACTTGCAGATCAAAGTTGGATGCTTATGGCAGAAGAACCCTGCTGCTATACCCATCATTAGTGGAATCCTTGGAGCAATTACTAAAACGCTCTCTCAATATTTGGAAATTTTGAATCTATTGGACCTGAGCACTCTAATTTTACCCAAAAAAAATACCTTGCTTGCAACTGCCTATATCAGTGAGGGCAAACCTATGGCACCCATGCTGGAGCAGGCACACAGAGTCCTTTCAGCTGACATGCAAGTCAAGTCGCACCAGCATTGCCCCAGAGCTGAGCATTCTCAGAAAGGAGTAGCGTCGCCAGATGATGACATCATGCGGCCATGCACATGCTCAGAAAGAGAGTAACAGCGCCAGGCAATGACATCACGAGCCACGGTTCATTAGCTGCGACTTATCTCGGCACACGGTATCTAAAAGGTTAGCCATTTCATTTCATTTTCATTTTATTACATTTATATACCGCACTTATCCTGACGGACTCAGGGCGGTTTACAGTCAGCTAAAATACAAACAAGACATCACAGTACAAAAACAAATTGTGACATACGAAATACGAGTTAAAACCATAATTGAAACCATTATAATAATATAGGGCTGAAATTTAAAAAGCCAATATAAAACCAATTTTAAAAAACCTAATAAAAATAATTCACTATAATAAAAGGGTGAGGGCTAGGACAGCCAGGCTTGTGTGAAACGATATGTTTTCAGGACACGAAAGAACACATAGAGGGCAGATATAGTGCGTATCTCAGGGAAGCGGTCATTCCAGAGAGTGGGAACCGCCACAGAGAAGGCTCTCCCCCTGGGGGTTGACAGCCGACATTGCCTGGCTGACGGCACCCTGTGGAGGCCCTCTCTGTGGAAGCGAACTGGCCAGTGGGAGGTATTTGCTGGTAAAAGGCGTTCCTATAAGTACCTGGTTCCTAAGCCATGGAGTGCTTTAAAGGTGATAACCAGCACCTTGAAGTGCACCAGGAAGGCCACTGAAAGCCAGTGCAGCTTGCGCATGAGAGGTGTAACATGGGAGCATCTTCTTGCTTCCACAATCCCCCGCATGACCGCATTCTGGACCAGCTGAAGCCTCTGGATGCACCCCAAGGAAAGCGCCATGTAGAGAGCATTGCAGTAGTCCAGATGGGAAGAGACGAAGGCCTGAGTGACCGTGTGTAAGGAGTCCTGATCAAGAAAGGGAGGCAACTGGCGAATCAGGCGTACCTGATAAAAGGCCCCCCTGGCCACAACTGACACATGATCATCAAAGGACAGCCGTGCATCCAAGAGGATGCTCAGATTGTGAGCCCTCTCCGTGGAGGCCAATATTTTGCCCCCAATAGCCAGTGGTGGAGTCAACTGGCTATATCGTGAGGCCAGAAGCCACAGCCACTCGGTCTTGGAGGGATTGAGCTGGAGTCTGTTTCTCCCCCTTTCAGATCCGCACGGCTTCCAGGCTCCAGGATATCATTTCCATGGCATCATTGGGGTGGTCTGGGTGGAGATGTACAACTGAGTACTCCACCCAAAAACCACAAATGATCTTGCCCAGCGGCTTTACATAGATGTTGAACAGAAGGGGCGAGAGGACGGACCCCTGCAGCACCCCAAAAATGAGGGGCCGCCGAGCCGACCGCTGACCTCCTGCCAACACCGACTGCGACCGGCCAGAGGGGTAGGAGGAGAACCACCATATAATGGTGCCTCCCACTCCCAACCCCTCCAGCCGGTGCAGCATGATACCATGGTTGATGGTACCGAAAGCCGCCAAAAGATCTAAAAGGACCAGGATAGAGGCACATCCCCTATCCCGTGCCCTCCAGAGATCATCGACCAATGCGACCAATGCCATTTCTGTGCTGTACCCGGATCTGAAGCCGGACTGGAGCGGATCCAGATAGACAGTTTCATCCAGGTGCCTGGGGAGCTGACACGCAACCACACTCTCAACAAGCTTCGCCATAAAAGGGAGGTTGGAGACCAAATGATCACTAGCCTATATACGTAGGTGCAATCTTAATAATTTTAGGTCCTTAATTAGAACTTGAATTATTACATTTTCACTAGTCTTAGACTGTGAATCAAACTGCACATTACTCATAATAATAATAATATCTGCAAACAATGCTATTTGACTGAAAGCAATTTCAAAGCACTTGAAAAATCAACTGAACACTATCGACATTGATTTTTAAGTCTGCGGTGTTATGTGGCAGGTGCTTCTGTGTTTGGATTCTAGTCCCAGAGCATTTTAGCTTCTTCATTTTCTATTACTTTGTCTATTTTGTGGCAATCTTAACTTAAATACCATCAGTGAAAGAAAGCTCATTCTTGCAATTTTGAGGTGCAGGAGAATGTTGCCCTTTTGTTTCTCCTGACACAACCTTGCATTCTATTTAGACCAGACCTGGGCATTTCACAGCCCACGGGTGATGTAGTGGCAGCAGGGCGACAGTGGAGGGTGGAGCGGTGGTGGAGGTTTGGGCAGTGGGGCACTGGTGATTTCGGAAGTGGGGCAGCGGCCTTCCACAATAGTCCCAGTTTCTAATGTGACCCCTTGGGAAAATTAATTGCCCAACCTTGATTTAGACAATTTAAACAATTTATTTATAAAAACAATTAAAATGTTTCACAAGGTAGGTGGAATAACGTCATGACACCTATGTGGAACTGCATTATTCCCCAACATGTCTGAGGAGGACGAGGAGTAAAGCTCCTGCTGATCCCCATCTCTGCACAGCTATGGCATTTAGTTGAAGCTAAAGGCAAGTTGGCTCAGCAGGGTGAGTGCTTGCAAAATGACCTGGTTCTCCACGGAATAAATATAACCTTTAAATACAATGGCATCTCCTGGGTCACGAGCAGAGTTCTTCTGGCTCCCTGTTGCGTGGATTCAACTTCTGAGGTCTCCAGTATTGGGGGAGGGAGGGGATTGAAGAGGGAAGGGAAGGCATGAAAGAGAGTAGTGAAGTCTTCTCTTTTCATCTGAACTCATTCAAAGTTCTTTGAGGTTTCCAGCTATGTCCAGGCACACTTGGGTTAATGCATTCATGTCAGGAATGTTTCAAAAGGTATGGCCTCTTTGCACTGACCAGTTAAGGTTTTTCCCATTCCAGCCCACGTCTTGTTATAGCAGCTGAAACTTTGCATCATTTTCTCACACTGAATCTCACACTAACAGCATTTTTAAGGTTTGGTTCTCAGGTGTGCTTTGTATACTTTCCAGCCTCCTCAGTTCAAAATCCTACCCATGGTTCAGGCTAATCTCGGAGAGAGATGCAGAAGAAAACAGTAAGTTTGCTTGTATTTCTAACATATTTATCTGGTGAGGAAGCAGGTATTCAATGGCAAACTGCCAGGCCTCCTGGGATGCTGCTGAAGAAAGGACAATCTGCAGGATTAGTTCTGCTCCACTTGCTGGGTTCATTCGTATTCTGGAGTAGCTGGTGTATCTGAGTAGCCACCTGGAGTTACATGAAGATAACACAGATTCATACTAAAATTCACAAAGAATGGATTCTTTAAGCATCTCTGATTTATACACTGTAAAACAACATATTTTCTATATTTACTATAGGCTTTTTTCCATTGTGAATCATATAGTCTAATTATTTTCTTATAATCTCAATTTTGGGGGGAATTATAGGAATATAATCCTGGACCAAGGCATAGACTGTGGAATTCAATAGAAACTGACCTGCATATGATGGGTCTCTTTCTGTTTTGGTAGGGGTCAATTGCTGGCAATCATCTATCATACTCCCTGACTCAAATTTAACAAAAGCTACTCAGACACTCAACATGACACAAAATGCTACCATGAAGTAATTTAAATCAGTCGATTGCTCTCTGTCAACATGAGAGTGGGGTCATATAGTCTCTGCTGTATGAATCTTTTACCTGCCTTTCCTATGATGTATAGTAATATACACTTTGGCTTATGTTTCTCAACTTGCTGCTAAGTACTACTTGGCTTTTGAGATAAACATTCCTGACCTGGGAGACTTTAAATTTCAGTACATGGAGGTAAGTGGCAGACAGCACGATTTATCAGACCCAGCTACTCTTGTAACATCAAGGTGAAAAACAAAGGAGCAACAGGTTTCCAGTGAATTCTCATTGTTTCCTCCAGCTGCAATATTTTGAGCTTTTTTCTCCAGTGGAACAAACCTGCGATTTCAAGTTTTGCCGAATCAAACTGTTTCAACCCATTTCAAATGAGCACTTTTATCTGAAACTGACACCTATAGCAAAATTTCTATTTTTTGTGTGAATATATTATGAATACCTAATATATATGTCTATAGCTGATCAATAGTTCAGATATATCAATTCGCCTTGCATTTTTAAAAAAAGGTATTTAACATTAGTTCCCACTAATGTACTAACATGTTAAGCAGTATTCAACTAGAGAGGATAATATGTGTATAATCTTCCCATCCTATGTGTATGGGAGGTGTTTAATGTTCTGACTGTTTTGTGTTCTTTTTCTTTTATGTCTTTTTGGATTTTTTTTTTTTGAGTTTTGTATTTTGTATTTGTTCTGAAAAAGGTAAAAAGTAAGTTAAAAGATATTTAAATATTTTGAATATATTAGACTATTCATTTTATATATATATTAAAAATACTTCATCCATTTTTTTGTTTATTAATTAAATTAGTCTGCCACCCATCTCACCACTAGGCGACTCTGGGCAGTTTACAACATTAAAAGTCATAAAGCCATAGCAATACAAAAACAAAATTATAATTAAAGGAATTCAATGTTATAATTAAAAAGATGGGAGAATAGAAATCAAGATGCACAGGAGAAAGATAGGAACTGCTATTAGTTCATCAATCACCTACAGTGTGGTATTCCCTCACTGGGGTCCTAAGTCAACTGGCAGAGCCTGGTCTTCAGGATCTTGTGGAAAGTCAGGAGAATGGAAACCAATTTCATTTCGGGGGAGGGGGGTAGGAGATGTCCAAAGGACCATGACCACAGCAAAAAATACTCTTTTCATGGACCCCACGAGCCAGAGTTCCTTGACCAATGGGATCTGCAGCATGCATCTTCTGCCAACATGGATGGAGTAGACTTGTCCCATAGGGGTGAGAGAATTCTTCAAATAACTTGGACTCAGGCCATGCAAAGTTTATAGGTAATAACCAACACCTTGAAATGCACAGGGTGAAGCAAACCGGCAACGAACGCAGCTTGCAGACTGCTCATGCTGCCATACTCTGCACCAGTTGTAGCTACTGACTGCTCTTCAAAGGTAACCCCAAGTAGAGCAGACAACAGTAATCCAAGCATGAGATGACCAGGGCTTGAATGACTGAGCGCAGTCATTAATGTACTTTTTCCAAAGTATTTGGTTTTTTAAAAAAATACTGGTAAAAGGCGTTCCTTTTTTTAAAAATGAATATATATTCTTTAAAGTCAGGAACTCCTATCACAGTTTTCAACAAAGTGAAAATCTGATCACTAGGCCAAAAAATGAAAATAATATAGTTTTATACTGAAATTCATGAAGAATGAATTCTTTAAGCATCTCTGATACTGTACATATTTTCCATATTTACTATGGTTTTCTCCATTTGGAATCATACAATCTAATTATTTTCCCTATAATCTTGATTTTCTTCTTTCCTTCTTTTTAAAGATATACCAAGAAACATGTTGTTAGATATTTAAGATTAATCTTCTTGTTTTTAGATGTGGTGTTACTTTCAAACCCTGTTGCTTACTAAAACTTGCAAACAATACAATGACAAGCAAAATTATGTCTAATTAATTAAAATAGCAAGTTAATAATAGCAATGCAGAAACTTCTGTTCTTGGTGCCATGGTGGGACAGTGGTTGGACTGCAGTATTGCAGACAAACTCTGCCCACAGTCAGGAGTTTGATCCTGACTCAGCCTTCTATCCTTCCGAGATCAGTAAAATGAGACCCCAAATTGTTGAGGTTAATATGCTAACTCTAAACCCCTTAGAGACGGCTGTAAAGCATTATAAAACAGTATATAGGTCTAAGTGCTATTACTATTGCTATTTCCTCCTTCAAGGCCCACCCTGTTCTGCAATATGTTTATCCTTGCTGAAGTTGCAGTTATAACATGATTAGTAGTGCACTAGAACAGTGGTCACCAACCTGTGGGCCATGGCCCACTGGTGGGCTGCCAGAAGATCTAGGTGGGCCGCCAGGGGTTATGAGTTATGCTTTGGGGTTATGCCCCTTCCGGAGTAAGTGGTACCTGTCAATCAATGAGGAAGCACAGGTTGACCCAGGTGTCTTTACTTGGAGAGGAGCTACAGGGTTCAATTCATCTTCTCTGCTGTTTAACATTTATACGAAACCTTTGGGAGAGTCCAGCCATTGGTTTGGGGTAAGATACCCTCAGTGTAATGGTGATACTCAGATGTACAATTCCATCCTGCTATGATGAATTGGGACCTGTTACAGTGCCATTTATGCATCCCAGAAGTATAAAATTAAAATTAGTGATCAATCATAAATTATTTACAAATATTTGAGACCAGCAACATGAAGACAATCAAATAATAAGCAATTGACAATTTGAGAGGAATACACTACAAAAAATATTAGGTTTCAATATGATTTATGCTATATTTTCCTCTAATTGTCAAATTACAAATTAATTGTATAAAAAGTATTAATAATCTATGACAATTAAATATACTGTTAAATTAAATGAAAAAAGACATGTACAGAGCAACAATTTAGTTTTAACAGGAAAAGAAACAGAAAGTTCACTATGCAAAATGATTCAGTTTGAATAGTGTTCAGTATAAGAGAAGGCAAAAAGAAAAACTAGAGATTCTTTCTGCAATTTAGAAAGCTTGAAGGTTTCTTGCCATACTGAAGAATGGCAGAAAGTTTGATTATGTGTAGCATTCACACATGTATATTCAGAGGACCATGTTTTGCACAGGAATTATTTAACTGAGAAATGACTAGAATGTTTGAGGACTTGAAAAGGGGGGATTAGGGAAGGAATTTAGGTCCTAGAAGGTCAAAGCTAGATGGATTCTTCAACAATTGGAAAGAAAGGAAACCAGCATTTCTTCTAAACTATGAACTGAGATTTAAATAAAAGTAGAGTAGTGCAGAGCAAGAGCAAGAGCAAGTTCAAGATCAAACTCATTTTATAAGAGATTTCTGTTCTGAAGCAAAAGTATCACTAGATCAGGTAATTCTGTTCTGGGAAATGGCATAAAGAAGTAAACGGGTGATCGAGACATTTTTCAGAACTCTTCTGATTAACAAAGATGTTTAAAGAGTAGAGTAGATCCATCATTGACAAACTCATGGCATGACTGATTAATCAAAGGGCCCAGAAAGAGTTCCGAGCTCTGACAACATTGTCTTAGACAAATCCCCTTTTGCTACATTCTCATTGCAATCAAGAGTGTAAATGGGAAGAATTGAAGGGGGTGATGGCTGCATAGTTTTAGTTTTAAAAGGTCATCCTTGGATCCATTTAAGTTTCAATTTTATTTTCTATAGCTTCTTAGCTTATGCTAAAAATGTTGTTATCGAAGGGAGTATTGGGGATATAACAGAATAACAGAGCTGGAAGGGACCTTGGACTTCTTAGTTGAATCCCCTGCACAAGCAAGAGATCTACATCAGACAAATAGCTGTCTGATCTTCTTAAAAATATCCAATGATTGAGCACACATAACCTTGGGAGGCAAGCCGTCCCACTTTCATTGTTAATTGTTCTCACTGTCAGGAAATTTCTCCTTACGGTAGTTCTAGGTTGCTTCTTCCTTGATTAGTTTCCATCCATTGCTTCTTGTCTTTCAGATGCTTTGGAGAATAGATTGACTCCCTCTTCCTTATGACCTGCCTTGACCTGCCTCAAATATTGAAACACTGCTATCATGTCACCCCTTGTTCTTCTTTTCACTAGCCTAGACATCATGCCCAATTCCTGCAACCGTTCTTCATACGTTTTAGCCTCCAGTCGCTAATCATCTTTGTTACTCCTCTGTTTTCTTTCCAGAATTTCAACATTTTTTATATATCATGGTAACCAAAACTGGATGCAATGTTTCAAGTGTAGTCTTCCAATATCAATGTTCTTGATATGAAATGGAAGTGAGAGATCTAGGTAGACAATGAGGAACATACTTACTCCATCCACTTTCTGACAAAGGTCATCACCTGAATACTTTATCTTGACAAAAAGTCCAGTGAGTTAATTACAAGTAATAGCCACAGAATTGAATACTACAATCTGCAATAGGCAAATATAAACAAGTGAATAGAAAAATTATATATTTGACCTTGACTTACATATCAGAATTCTTCAGAAGGAAAACATTTAAAAATAATGTTCCAGAGGCTCTTGAAAACTGTGATAAGCAATAAAATATTCATAATATTGCAATATGATGCTATTCATCAGTATCACTATTAGATAACATCATCTTGGATTATAAAAATAGGAGAGGGGGGAGTATTCAGATATTTGCTTTTTTCCTGTTTTCATAGTAATGTTGCCAACTTATTTTATGTCACAGAAGTGTATGTGGTTTTTTTTAATAAGAGGATATTTTATTTTTTATTTATAACTAGCTTCCAATACCCTTGCTCTGCTACGGTGTTTACCAAAAAAAAAATTTTAGTAAGAAAATAGAAGCATGTAATTTTTGAAGATACTTGAAGTTTTAATTGAACTTGAAGGGACTTTGAAGATTTTCTAGTTCAACCCCCGGGCTAATTCCATTCGAGTTAAGGCACTCGGGGAAGCAGCAACATGGGAGACACTTCCCCCCTTTCCATGAAATTATTCCCTGGGTGGGGGCCATTGTGTGGACCGCTGCAGCCAGCTGGAGTCGCAGGAGAGGCCTCCACCCAGCAGTGTGCCTGATCCTTGGCGGCTCCTCCAAGGTTGCATGGGGGAGCTTCTTCCACAGCGGCGGGGCGAAGGAGGGAAGGCGGCCAGATCCAGCAGCCATTTTCTGGATGGCCAAACATGTTCCTGGCAGAGGATGAGTGAAGTGCGAAGGTGGGTGGGACCACCACCACCATCACTCTGGCTGGGCGCCTTCTGCAACCAGGAGGACCCATCCCCATTCTCCCCAGCCAGGAAGCTACAGTGCATGGTTTTTTGAGTTTTTTTGCTACATCAATGCTTCTCTCCCTCCAATGCGGCCAAGCTTGCAATTCCCAGGATTTGTGGGCTTGACTTGTGAGTTTTCCCCCCGCCGTGGGATTCCAAGACACGGGTCTTGCTTCCTTTCCCTTTTCCCTCCCCCCCCCAGCTCACCTACCCACTCCCATATAGGATTTTTTTTTTTGCATTGCAAAACACACATGGTGCTCTGCGGGTTGTTGAAATGCTCGCTCCCCCTCCCCTTTCGGGCTGACATGTGAGTGGGGATAGAGAAGAGTTGCTTCCACTGGGGGCCGAAAAGACACTTGGGTGGGTTGAATTCTTTCGACCTTGGCCGGGTCATGGCGGAG
>JANHFO010008020.1:69958-82570 GCA_032468095.1 Pareas carinatus | reverse complement strand
AGTGACATGAAAAAGGACCCTATCTCAAGGTCAGAGCATTTGTTTTGCGCTAAAAAAAGTGGGTCTGGAACAACACTGAAATACCTCCAATTAAGTGCATGCCATTCAAATGACAGCATCTTGTTTTCCGGTTTTAAAACAAGCTCACAGTCCCTTTAAAAATGTGGAAAACTTGCCCAAAAATTTACATAACACAATGACAGACAAAATTTGCCATTCAGGCCATTCAAGTTATAACAGGTACTTCCTCCAAAGCTAATACCTTTCTTTAGGTTTGAAATACATCATCCCCCCTCCCAATTCTTTACAACCAACATGGAAATCTGCTTCCAGCCAAAGTTGTTACATATGTAAATACTTTAATAGAAGACAGATGTAAGAAAAACATAAATTTGATTTTGTGTTAAATTATTGTGTAAATGCAATTTTCTAAATCAAAAACGTAGTATAGAAATGAAGAAAGTGTAAGATAGAACTAAATGAAGGCTGTTTTTGGCTAGAGGAATTCACTTAAATACAAATCTGAAAATAAATTGATTTTTTAAAAAAAATTAAGCTCACTTTTATATTCTTGTTACGCATACGACACACACATTTACATCTTCTTCCAGGAAATCGAGAAGAAGTTATTTTACCGTTTTATGTATGTAAACATTTTTAAGATACATCAGGCTGATTTGTAAAGTTTACTCAGTGAGTTTCACTGGTATAAATTACTCTTTGTCAACTTTAATTTCTTTCTGATCTGTGGATTTCAGAATTCTCTGAGTATATCTGTACAGGACTGCAATATCCATGTACGGCAGTTTAAAATCAATCAAATTTAAGCCTGTTTGGATATGCACTGGAGGACAGTGCATATCCAAAGCTGTAGCATTTTAACAGGTAGAATTATAAACTGATTTTAAAAAGCAACAGTCTTGCTTCCAAAGGCTACTTATAGTCATTTACGGTTTAAACCAAAGCACTTGAAAGTGAACTAGTAATAAGAGAGGAAAAAAAGCTTGTGAAACGGCTTTTCCAAATTTGTTCTTATTAGTTTAATAGAAAATTCAGCATGTTAATTTCAGGGCAAATTTCAGTGAATCCTAGCTTCTTATATGGCATTGCTAGTATTTAGATCCCTACCTCATCTACCCAAAAATACAACATGGAACAACTCTGAAACATAGCAGCAACTTTTGAATAGATAATTTTCAAGTTATTTCACCATGAAGATAACCAGACATTTTTATGAAGCAGCTCCAGTATACTATTATTTCAACTTTTCTTTCTATAAGAATCTTTTCTATTTTTCTGTCTTTCTGTAATTACTGTTTTTTGTAGCGTTCCTTTTTTTAACTTCAGGTTGCAAAAAATTAACAGGAATTGGGCAGCTTCCAAATTATTTAAATAAACAACAAACAGCGTTAAGAGCTTTGTAAAGTATTTTCAAGTACATTCATGTAGTAGCACTGCACCAACATCAACCTCTTTAAATATTTAAACCTCTCTTCTCTTTAAATATTCTATTTCAGTTTTGATGATACTACACTCAATATTAAAAATGGCCCATCCAATATTTAGACCTTTAAATTGAAAACATAAGCTTCTGGATCATCATTTCCATAGTCAAAGAATATATTCTGTTCTTCTATAACCTATTCTGTTCCTTTTTTTCAGAATCATATTAATACATTTTTAAAAACACATCATGGTTTAAAATGGCTAGAAAAGGATAAGCATCATTTAGGGTTGACCGGCATTTTGACTCTTCTTTAAGGGACAGTCCTTCAAAGTCTTGTCTTCAGACATGGCAAATTTGAAACGTAATTCTCTGAGAGGGGAAAGTTTTTGTGATCTTGTACAAGACAGCAGGGAGGAGAATGTGTATATGAAAGTATATTTGTTCTATTTTGAAGTTATTTAATTAGAACATGTTAAGTAAAACACACACACACACACAGAGGGGGTATATACAGACATTGATGCAATTCACATTTTTTATCTCTAGGACCTACATGTTATTAAATCTCAGCATGCTTTTAAACTTAATTATAACAGTTGGCTGAAATAGCCATGCACATCTTCTGTAGTTAATACAGCATAGACATAGGTTTTAGATCATAGTAAGTTACTTGTAAAAGAAAAAAAATCCTTGTAAATGTCTAGTCAATCTTTACTGGAAAACACTTAAAGGATTTAAATTATACTGCAAATTATTTCACTATCCCAAATTTTATTAGGAAATCTACTCATTCATGGTCAAATTGAATGGACTCCCACATAGAGAAGTGATGGTGGAAAGATGAAGCGACTATTAATCCCTTTAAGTGAATTATGTGGCAGGTTTTATTTATTTTTGTACAAGGATAGAGCAGTAGCCCGCAGAACCTCATTTTAAGATGTGATGGTTCTATTGGTAGTCTGACAAATCATCCTCTTATTTGCTAGATTAAGAACACACTGCACAAATATATTTTTTTAAAGAAAAGAAGACTGTAAACAGATCTTCCTTAGCCCTTGACTTTTCTTTTCTCTTAATGCACAGGACTGAAATGGAAATTCACTTGTGTGTTTGGCTATTAAGGATGGAACTCTAAGTTGTCAGAACTTACTAAAGTCAGTGCATTTATCAGACTAGTGTTGTCCAACTCTGGGCATAAAGTTTTACAAAGGCCACAGAAAAGTAAAATATGCCTACTGGTAACTACAGGTAAATAAGACGTTTATTCTTAAGAGCCAAACACACAAGTTCAAGCTCATTCTTAGACGTGAAAACACATTTGCTGGAGGTGTTTAAAAGAGATTGGATCACCATCTATCAGGGACCTGCAATGGTGGATTCTGGTACTGGGCATGGGGTTCGTTACTAGGTGGTCATCATGTTTTATGTTGTATGAATAATAAAACAAAATTCATTAATGGAATGTAAACATGACATTCTTTCATGTTTACAGTTTCTTCCTATTAATATCTATTATATCACAAAATGGAAATACCTTTCCCCCCCACTGAAATATGTATAATACATAACTACAATATTAACAATATAATGATGTAATAGGCAATTCTCATGCCTATGCTTCACTAGTACGGTAACAAAAACATATCATTATTCTTACATCTTTAGGAATATCTCAGGGGTATTTGGAAATGTATATTTCCATTTATGACCAAATTTTCCAGAATTTAGTAAAACCTATTTTCCACCACACATGAGATCTGATTATTAGAAAAGAGAAGCTCATATTCAAATGTTTGCTACATACATAATTCAGATAGTACATTGTCTGTGTTATGTGGCTGTGGGTGAGACTCTCTGTTCCTAAGACCTTATCATCTTTGGTTTTGGATGGGGTTCCCAACCCCAGACACACCCAGTATGTAACTTGGGAATTCTCTTGGGCTCACAGCTCCTGTTCAAAGAGCAAGTGGAGGGCATTTGTCCAACTTTGTATTGTGTACCGATAATGTCCTTTTCTGGACAGAGATATTTTATGCTTAGTCACTCATGCCCTGATTAGATTATTGGCTCTATGGTTTTGTGGGGGAAACACAGAGGACCACGCAACAATGGGGCTGACTAATCCGTTGAGAGCTGCCCCCACTTGTAATAATGCAATGGTATCCAGGTCCAAACAAAACGTTCAGTTTATAAATTTCCAGAAGGTACTAGTTCATATACATATACTACCTGCAGACAAAACAAGTGCATGGGTAAGGCAAAGGTCATAATTTCTCCACTATTTTGTATCCTAGTTTATTAGGAGCGTCAGTTTGGTCTAGGGGTTGACTCAGAAAGTAGGAGAGTGTGAGTCTAAGCATGGAAGCTGGCTGGGTGATTTTGGTCAAGTTTCTCTCAGTCCAACCCACCTGACAGAACTCTTGTTGTGTGGAAAACAGAGAAAATATATTCTGTTCAGCTGTACACAAAGGTAGGATATAAATCTAATAAAATACTTTTTCCGTTGGGGAAAAACAGAGTTTAAAAGAAATTGGTATAAGAAAAATGTCCTGGTGAAAGTTTAGCTCCTCTATTCCATCTCATAAAACATCACATACAAATTTCTGCCTTAAAGATTGACCTGAATATCTTAATATCCTCTCTCAAGAAAGAGTGCAGCTTTACTTCTTGAGAAGGTAAATTTTGCTCCCGCCCCATTTTTTCAAATGTTGCATGTCTATAGGGAAGTGGAGGTGATCACAGTGATGAGTGTCTGCAGAGGGGCAAATGGCACTGTGTCAATCCTACTAATAATGCAATTTTTATTAGTAGATTTAACAATTATATAATCACTCAAATAACACAAAACATATTATTTGCATAATAATGCCAGGATGCCCAGATTTATTGGAAAGTGGATAGCATTAGAAATAAAAATGATAGACAGACAGACAAATGTGCACACAACATTCTCATGACCTACCAGGCACAAATGGAAACCAAAAGTGTAAATGGCTTGGAGTCAGGCTTAAAATCCAATAGGGAGGGTTGGAGCCCTGAACAGCATTTTCATATGAAATATAATCAGGTACCTGGAGGCTGAAAATAATATGCATCATCAAAAATGGCCATGTTGCTGAATTTCAGAGGGGTGATAATCAAGTCACAAAATTGTTGTGGGACCCACAAAAATACGATTGTGGCTGAATGCAACCTGTGGCTACCTTGTTCTAATCATTAAAAGTTTCTCTGTGAAATTTTACTATAGTTATAGAAATAATTTGATTTGCAATGCTGTGTAATTTTTCTAGATGGGTAACTCAATTCAACAGAGATCTAGTGTCATACTTAATTGCTTGGCACAATGAATTCTAAGCATTTGTCAGCAGGAGCAAAGGTCTGTGCTAAAGGACTCCTCCCCCCTCCATTACGTAACTGTGATACAGCAGACATCTACTAATAGTTAATGAAATGATTCACGAAGAGTAGCACCTACAACTTTTATCCTGGGACAGGTTCTGTCTAAATCTCATCTGATGCAAGATGAGAGCAATATTGAATGTCTTTTTCTCTCTGGAACAAATTTAACAAAACAAAATGATTTGCATGTTTACTTAAAAATAGGACCCTCTATGTTCTTTATTGTTTAGTAAGAAGATTTCAGATTGTAGCTTGAAACATTTATTGGTTTGTATTAGGAGTCCACACCCTGTTTACCTAGGTGCCACATCTGGTGCTTTTTAGTGCTTCCACAACGAATCGGTAAAGAATGCTGCAAAGAATGGGTATTGGCTTATTCACAAAATGGCAGACATGGAGAGGGGCTTGACCAATGCCAAAACACCTATTTCTCAGAAGGCACTCGAATGAGTCTAAAAGTAATAAGTTCAAGAAAGTCAGTAGAAGTCTAAAACCCACATGTCAAATCACATTATTTAACCATTGCATATATATACAAGAGAAATGCACAGATTCACAGGTAAAATGCTCCTTCTTACTTGCCTGCAAAATCAGAAAAGCTCTCTTTCTTTAGTTTCCATGGATGATCTTCATAATTCCCTAAAACATTAACCCCTCGTTTACCCAAACTTAGTTTTAAAACTTTTGTTTTCTTTTATGATAAAAAAGAGCACATTTATTCATCTACTTGCAGTTTGCATTTAAAAAGTCTCAAAACAGAAAAATGATAGGAAATAATTCTAAAGCAGAATTGATCAGCTCACATTTTGTCCAGGTAATTTATGTTTATGTATAATACGTAGGAACTATGCAAATGGAACAAACTTTTGGAACTAGAGTTTTTACATTATTTCACAAATGGAACTTTTTAAATTGTTATCAAAAATAAAATTCCTCAGCTGGCAATTCAATAATTGCATTAGACCATAATCCTAAACTGAAAAATCTAAGGAATGCCAGGATTAGCATGAATTATACATATTTATTTACTATTTCTATAGATCAAAATGACTTAAGTTACTGCAAAACAATTAGGAAAATGCAAAAAAATGCAATATGACCACAGTTAGGGCCAGAATTTCAGCCACTAAGTGATGCGATTGTTAAATGAATCAAGTGACCAGAGCTGATTTCACATTTTTACTTTGGTCATTAAGCAAATCACATGGCCATTATGAATCATGTGGTCATTAAGCAAACCTGGCTTTTCCAATTTACATTAATTATCAGCAATTGGCTGGGAAGGTCACAAATCGTGATCAGGACACCCTAGGATGCTGCAACTGGATGTAAATATGAGCTGGTTGCCAAGTGCCTGAATTGCAATCACATGACCATGAGGCTGGTACAATGGTTTTAACTTTAAAGACAAGTCATAAATCACTTTTTCCAAGACCATTATAACTTTAAACCATCATTACATGAACAGTTATAAGTCAAGGATTACCTGTATTTGCAAAAAATCCCATTTAAATCAATGAAAGATGTCTATAATCATGCTTGGGAATTATATTCTTAATTTTTATTGATGAGCTAGATTATCAACATTGCAATTATATACATATCTTTTTTTAGAGGTAGACATTATAGGTAGTCCTTGCTTCATGATAACTAGGACTGGCAACATCACCACTAAGGACACAGTCATAAAGTGCTATGTCATATGATCATGTCAATTTATGACCAGAGTTGCAGTAGTTGCGGTTGCCATTCTTGCAAATGGTGATGCTATGACTGGGATTTGAGGCCATCATAATTGTGTGCCAATTGTCAAGTATCCAAATTGAGATTATATAACCAAGGGGATGCTTGACAGCCATAACTATAAGGACATATTGTAAGTCTCCTCTTTTAGCACAGTGGTAACTTTGAATGCTCGCTGAATGAGTGGTTGTTAAACAAGGACTAGTTGTACATTTATGGTTAACAGACTTCTAATATGACTTGCTATTATAGTCTCTTTCCCTCTCTATATATTGTCAATTGTTCCAAAGCCTTCAGGACAGCAGGAGAGACTCAATGAGGAATTTGATATATATAGCAGATATTATAAATACAATTACCAGAATTATAATACATTGTGGCACAATACCAGAAATTCATATGAAACCCTTATTTAAAACATTAAAAAAGTTTACAAGGGATAAAACACATCTAATAATATCTAGAGCCAACAATATCAATATTAAGCAACTCATTCAAGAGCTTGTATGTAGCTCTCTGACACAAAGCAGGGGAACCGATAAGCCTAAATAACTGCAACGAAACAACAACTTTCACTCACAAAAAGTTACCGGACTTTCATCCTCATAGTAATTCCCTTTTCACTGTTTTAAGACACACAAAGTAGGAAAAAATCCAATAGGGAGTAAATCATTCTCTCCTTGGATCTAGAAAAAATATGCTTGGAAAGGTTGGAAAATGTCTGGTTGATATACTGTCTAGACCATAGTCGCTAAGCCCTGAAGCTCAATGCTGCCTAAGTATCTATCGATGCTCCAATATTGCTAAACTAGAAGGCCTCATCTCCTAATATTTTTCACCATGGCTACCTGGCTTCAGTATTTTTGGAAGGGCGCAAGTTTTTCATTCCTAAAAATTGATCCTGATGTAGTTCCACCTGTCCAAAATAATCCCCAGGCTGACAGTAGTAAACCCATTAACTCTCTATAGAGCTTATTTTATAACTATACTGAGTAGGTCTATTTTATTTTACTTTTTTATTTTATTTTTTATTTATTTATTTATTTATTATTTTTTCCAGCATATATGAGAGGAAAAAACAAGTATAAGTAAGAACATACTATTTAAACATATAGGTACTGACATAAGCACATGCATAACAAATGAGTACAAACAAATGGGGGCAGTAGGACAAAGATGGCAGGCACACTAGTGCACTCACGCACACCCTCTTTACAGATCTCTTAGAAATGGAGTGAGGTTCACTGTAGACAGTTTAAGGTTAAATTTTTGGGGGTTTGAGGATGTAACAACATCATCAGATAGTGAGTTCCAGGCATTGACCAACTCTTTTACTAAAGTCATATTTTCTGCAATCGAGTCTGGATCGGTTCACTTTGAATTTGTATCTGTTGTTAGCTCGTGTATTATTGTGGCTGAAGCTAAAATATTCGTTCATAGGTAAAACTTTGTAACAGACAATTTTATGTACTAAGCTTAGGTCCGATCGTAGGCGGCATAGTTTCAGGCTTTCTAAGTCCAGGATTTTTAGTCTGGTGGTATGCGGTATTCTATTGAGGGTAGAGGAACAGAGTAATCTTCTAGTAAAATACCTTTGCTTTTCCCTACTAGTAAAATACTTCTTGTTTTTCCCTACTGAAAAACATAGGGAGATCATTCTCCTGCAATCCTGATGCTAAGACTAGAAAACACGGTTATTTGCTTTAAGTTTCAGCTATTTAAAAAGCAACAGTTTAGCTTATGAGTTCCTAGGTGCTCTCTAGTATATATTATATAAAATGAGAGCAACTTCCTCCCTCTCTATTAGCACTGATGATACTCCTTAATTTGGGTAATGAAACATCTGCAAGAAAACAACCAAATCATTCCTAAAAACTGTGTAAAAAAATAACAAATAACCACAGTAAGAGAAGAAAATTGGGAGTTTCAAAAATGCATCTTAGGTTGGGGGAGAAACTTCATCATTTATTTTACCCCATGTTTAAAAAGCAAACTAAGAAGAAAGTTGGAAGAGAATTCCATAGTGGAGATATCCTTTTTTATACTAGCGATATCTCCACACAGAATCCCTTTGCAAAAACAGTCCTTTGGATGATTTGTCAGGGATCATATTCCAAATAACCCACTTGGCCCAATCATCAATTAAACGTGGTCTTCATTCTTTTTGACTGAAAAACAAATAACTGAAATGAATGCTTTACTGTGGATCCTATCTTCAATAAAATGCTATTTGTCTTCCAGTACTTAGGGATCAGACTTAGAATCAGAATTTATTTTGCCAGGTGTGTCTGGACACACAAGGAATTTGCATTCAGTGAACATACTCAATACCTACATTTATTTTATTTATTTATTTATTTGTTTAGACTTATATACTGCCCTTCTCCCGAAGGACTCAGGGCGGTGTACAGAAAACATGAAAAAAAACCATACAATAAACAGCTGTGATTACAATCAAAGATACATTCATAGTCATTTGCATATATAAGCATAATCATGATCATTTGTATATATAAGCATAGTCACGGGAAAAGACCCAAAAAACCCCAGAACTACATACCTGTACCCGTGAAAATCTACGAAAACAAGCATAGTCATTGCATATATAGGCATAATCAATTGTGTATATAAGCATAAGATACATACAGTCATAAAGTATATTCATCTTGTCAAGTACGTATAAACCGCAATCGACAAACCACGATCTTAATCATGAATACAATTCACAATCATAAGTACATTCATCATGTCATCATGTTATAAAGTATAATCATGTCACAAAACACATTTCATCATGTCACAAAACACCCTCCTCATTAACAGTCTCGTGTAAGTCAGCTGTTTAGCAGGTTGATGACAGGAGGGAAGAAACTATCCTTGTGTTTAGTTGTTTTGGTTTACAATGCCCTGTAGCGGCGTTTAGAGGAAAGAAGTTGAGACAGATTATGTACAAGGTGTGAGGGGATCCATAGTTATTTTCACCACTCTCTTTTTTGGCTCATTTGATGTACAGATCTTCAGGGGAGGAATAATGTTAGCATTGTGATGGCAGTGCTGTTGTCATCCTTTTGACAAAAGCATTCAAATCCTCCAGATGTCTGCATGTATGGAGTCTATAGTGCTTCAATACAGCTGTGAAGTTTTGACAAATGATGTGAAACCCTTCTTGAAGTGAACTAATTAAACATGTTTGTTCCTCGCTTTCCTAAGAGAAGCAACCACTGGGCTTTGTCGCACTTGTTCATAGCCTTCCCAGACTGTTCTAGCATTTGCCATATCTGAAAAACATTTCGACAAAAGGCCAGAAGATGATAACAATACTCTGCAAAGTGAAACAAAGCATCTCATCATGGATTGTACACAAAGCCTCATCACTGCAGTGAATCAAATCTGTCTCACACAAGCAGAGGATTCAGGAAACATTATCCGAAATAATGACGAAACTGGAGCTGCATGCTCTGTTTCATACTGATCTTGGATTTCCTGTTCTCATTCTTTCTCAAAAGGCCAGATGGGGTAAAGAACCAATATTGACCAAAAAAAGATATTATTCTCAAAATAACTTTAAAACAATAGTTCAGAAGTTTTTGTTGTTGCTGTTTTCAATAGCAGGCATTAGTTATTATTTATTCACCCAGCACATGAAATTTTCACTGCTGAAATTCAAATACCTTTCTGCCTACCTTACTTATACACAGAACCCATCATTCATTAATTCCTTTTATTCACAACTGATCTCTGTGTCAGTTTTGTCATTTATGCCTATCCAGTATTGGGAAGGCTGTAATAGTACTGAGCTAGTCCTCAGAATCTTGAATGTTACTTTCTCAACTCCATCACAAGCTTAGAGAGCTAAAAAGCAAAATAAGAATAACTGTTTAAATTTAACAGATAGGTTAGGTTTGCTATTGAAAAAATTAGCTTTGCAGTTGAGAAGAAAGTATTTCCACAACTTTCCATTTGTAGCTTAAACATCAGAGGGGCAAACAATAGCAATAACTAGACTAAAATGATAGTAGATGTCTATGAAATCTGCTGTTTTTTCTCAGAACAATATTGAATCCTTTCCTGCTATTACCCTCTCTGTTTCTGCAGGAAGAATAAAAGTTAGAAGGACCTCTGTAGGTTACATCCTAAGCAACAGAATTAAGTTTAATGGAGACAAATGCTAAGTTATTTGCTTGGAAATATAAATCGAATTCCCTGACACAGAATAGGGAATGACTGACCTGGCAGCAGACTTTCAAAAAGGTTCTCAAAGTAGAATTTGATTGCAAGTTGGATATGAGACAGCAATATGATATGGCTGCACAAAAATCAATTGTAGTCTTCAGCAACAATATAAAGTTTCCAAATCACAGGAAGTAATTTGATTTGATTCTGTGTTGATGAGGTCCCACTTCTAGAATTGTGCCATATTCTGACTGCCAAATTTTAACAAGAATCCTTTAACAGGGATGCAGAAAAACAATAACTTTGGAGAAAGGCAACAAGAATGATCATGGGACTAGAAAATAAATCTTATGAAAAGGAATTGAAAAGCAATGGGTAACTTTAGTCTTCAGAAAAATTGCCTGAGCCACTGTGATAGTACTCTTTAAATGCCTGAAAGAACATCATAAAGGAGGAGGTCAAATCCTGTTCTGTATTGACTGCAAAATGTTGGATGGAGAATAATGGATGCAAGTACAGAAAAGCAGGTTGTGTTGAATATTAAAAGCAACTTCCCAAGAGTAAGAGCAGTTCAACAGTAGAACCGATTATCCAGAAAAAATGCGGACTCCCCTTTACTGAATGTGGAGGTTACAAAGATGTTACAAATGGCTTGATTTCAATTCCTGCAATGATTCAGTGGCTTAAATAGCCCCTTCCAATTCTACGATTCCAACCAGAGAGAATATATATAGCTCAGAGGTGAATTGTCAAGCTATTGATGCTTTTTGAGCCTGGTTGCTTGCTTGGAGATGTTTCATTATCTAACATCATCAGTGCTAATGAGTGTGGAATGTGTTCCCTATTTATATTCAGTAGCTTGCCATGCCACTGTGTTGATTTCTCTTTGATAGATCCTTGATTAGAGTAGTTTTCTGCTTTTTTGCATGGTGTTTATCCATATTTATCTGAGTATTGGCTGCTAGAGTCTGTGATCTCATCTTTTTTGTTTCTTTTTTAGCTTTTTGTTTTCTTTTGAATGATGTGGAAATATAGTTTATTTCTGTGTCGATTGATACTTGATTTGTTTGAATGTCAAGCTTCAAGGAATTCCCTAGTGTTTTTCAATTTAGCTTGTTTTAGATGCTCAGTTTCCCAGTTAAAACAATGGTTGAGTCTGCCTATGTGATGAGACATCATCATGTCTTCTGATAGTTGATGTTCATGGATGTGCTCTGCTAGTCTTCTCTCTGTCTGTGCTACAAAACGCCTGTTACCGTACTTGCAGTATCATTTAGTTATCTACAGCAAAGAATCACGGTTACATGATTTCCCACTTAGCAAACACTTTGCTAAGAGTTGCAATACCAATTGTAGTCACTAAACAACGATTACCTGTAATTGTATCTTTTTGGTTGCACTGCTATAGGCATTTTCAATCTTACTGTTGTTTTCTACTAACCTTGCTTACCTCCCTAAACTACAGCTTTTCATACTTGCAGCAGACATTCTCAAATAAGTAAGACATCCCAATTTTGCCTACAGTGTATTTCTTTATGTAGAAGCTTTGTAAACTTAGGAAGTAAGAAAGACTGTCCTTCCTTATTACCTACAGCCCCTCAATATAGCCTGGGGCAGATTTTGAAGACAAAAAGCAGATAGTTCTTGCTTAGTGACAATTGGGACTGGAAATGCATTTGTTTAGTAAAGTGCTCATTAAGAGAAACAATACTGTGCTTATCAGCTTTTCTTTGCTTTTATAGACTTGCAAAGGTTGTAAATGTGAGGAATGGTTGCAAAATGACTTTTTCATCAGTGTCATAGTTATGAAAGTTAATTAATGAAGCAGTTGCTAAACGAGGACTACTATG
>JANHFO010008020.1:48414-61769 GCA_032468095.1 Pareas carinatus | reverse complement strand
CAATAGTTTTATCAACACCATTGCTACTGCAAGTATTATTTGTTTGTAGAAAGTACAATAAATAAGTAGTAAAAAGCAAGAGAAGTGGAAAATAGAGGGGGGGAAATGATCACCTAAGGAAAACTGGTTATAGTGATTATAACGAATAAGGGGTTACAATGAATAAGAGAAAGGGAAGGTAAATATTCCTCTGACAAGCTGGATAGAAAAGGCAGTTTCAAGAAAGATGCTGTTCTGGGACAAAGTAGTAATGACACAGACACTGTGAAAGAGAAATGCAGCATACAAATTTAGATATTTGGCAAAGTTTCTGGTCTTTCTGTACAGCACCCTTTCATGGAAAATCCTGTGCAGCTAAGAATCAGGAGCCATCATAAAGTTATTTCTAGCATATTAGCAGATGGATTATAGCATCAAATGCACAGATGAGAAAGAGGGAGAAATGTCTCCATCTATAAATGTTTGTTAGATATCATAAAGCCACTTTAGGCATTTGAGTTATTAATATTAAAAGAAATCCATGGGAAACAATATTAAAATCTCCTTATTAATAAACATTAAGTCCTTTCACTGTTTTTGTCATTTTCTTCTTTAAGAATAGCCATCGGCAGTGTCTTCTGGGGCTGAATTTTTTCCCCACTTCTGTTATTTCTGAAATCTAATTTCTGTCCATCTAATCCTTTGTATAGGAATAAGCCAATTTGTCTTATCTAGGTCCCTGTTGACTAACGTTGACATATTTTACAATGGAAGAAAAAAAAAGTACAGGACCGTTATGGATGATAGCAGTAGGTCTTTTAGCGGCATTGCCAGGATAACTTGGGACAGAGCTGGTGTCTGGATCTGCTGCAGAATTTCATCTCTCTGTCTTCTTGGGATGCACGTTTCTTTATGCTAGAAACTATTTATGAGAAAACAGACTTGACTAATTTTGTTAGTGAATGTAGATCTACCACCCAGGATTTGTAAAATGGAAACGTCTTTATGGGCTTCCCATAGGTGCTTTTTCCAAAAGGAGACAGGACTTTCATGGTGGTGGTGTTTTTTTTCCCTTTGAAAACATTTCACTTCTCATCCAGTTCTGACGAGAAGCCTCTTGGATTAGAAACAAAATGTTTTCAAAGGGAAAAAACCAAGGAATTTCAGTTACCTATTGGAAAAAGCAGTTTTGAGACAACCATGACCTGGATGATTGAGAATCTCCATAGACAACTTTATGAGCTGTAGGTCATTAATGGAGTTTTGAGCTTCCCTTCTATACAGGAGGTATAGGGCTGAGAGGAAGGTGAAGATAAATTTTGTGAGTGTGCCCATGAGCCCTTCCTATTCCTAGCACCAGATAGGGTTTGTGATTGGATGAAAACATAGTTTAATCCAAAGGTAGAATCCTCTAGCATTTTACTTATTAAATGGTAAGTAGCTAACATATTTAACCCTCCTAAAAGCATTGAACAGCAGCCAATACAATATGAAATTAATATCATAGGATGTACCACAGAAGTGGGTTTTACAAATGAATCATAGAGATCTAAAATGATTTTCAACACATGACGTGCACGCACTGTTATATCAGTCCATGTTTGAAAAACTTGTAATCAGAATCAGATTTTTAAAGAAATAACTCTGCATTAATAAATACTGCATGTGCAGTGGGATCTTTCCAAGAAAGAGTCAATTTACTTTGATTCTTTTTTTTTAGGGGAAAGATCTTTCCACATAACTATTTCCATCACTCAGTCAAGTGGAAAGTTAAAAGTATGTAATCATGTGTATAGGAAGTCTATACTTGTCTCAAAAGGTTTTGGTTTCGGTGTATCCACCTTCTGGCTTCAATTCAGGGTTGTACAACTCTTCTGTTCAAAGGCAGAGAGGAGAGAAATATATATATATATATATATTGAATATCTGTACATTTAACATTAAATTGAAATTTAGTGCTTCTACATCCAGTGATATTTGAAAATTTATTTGTAATATTATTGTGATGTTGACTAGGGCTTCCAGTGGGGCATATCTAGCCAGCAAACAACTGAATGAGTACTAGACAAGATAAAAAGAGATTCAGAAAGCTCTGGCCTCTTTGGTTCCCCCTAGTGGATTTTTTGATTGTTACAGTCCAATTATCTTGGTGTTCTTTTAAGAAAAGAGGAACAAAAATGAGATGTCTCCGAGTACCCATAGAAACATCTGCAAAACTCCCATGTGCAAGTCTTTCTCTTGTTCATTATTATTTCCATCCAATACTTATTTTTAAATCTTAGCAAACATTTTAGTAATATTTAAAACTGCAACAATACAGTTATTTAGCAGAGCTGAGGTTCTGCATTTCTACAGTCATTTAAAAGAATTAAAATCATATTTCCATATCTGACAATGTCAGACACGATCCTTCTATATTATTTACCCAGAAGAAATTCCAACTGAGTACATTATTTTTCTCCTTTTATTTCTTCCTCTAGGGTAGAGCAAGGGAATTAAGGACATGTAGTTTATTAATTGCCTCTAAGTAATCTCTTTAATCACTTATCAATTTCTACTCATTATTTTTTGTCCTTTTCATTTTTATGTAGTAAAAACATGAGAATGACACAGTGGGGGAAAATCAATAGTGCATTGTCTATGTGGAGACAAATTCAAAACTAGTTAAGCTACAGCTAGATATTAACAAATCTAAATATTTAATTAGTAGGTTACATTGATAGCTCTGGGATGGGATATTGCAATTAGTCACATTTCCTTCTCCTTCTTGAAGAACGGTTGCAGGAATTGGTATGGCTAGAGTCTAGAGAAAAGAACGACTAGGGGTGACATGATAGCATTATTCCAGTATTTGAGGAGCTGTCACAAAGAAGAATTGGGTCAGATTATTTTCCAAAGCACCAGAAGGCAAGACAAGAAACAATGAATGGAAGCTAATCAAAGAGAGAGGCAACCTGGAATTAAGGAGAAACTGCCTAACAGTGAAGAAAATTAACCCATGGAACAGCTTGCCTTGAGAAATTGTAGATGCTTCATCACTAGAGGTTAAGAAAAGTCTGGACAGCCATCTATCTGAAATGGTATAGGGTCTCCTGCTCGATCAGAGGGTTGGACTAGAAGACCTCAAAGGTCCTTTCTAGCTCTCTTCTGATTTATTTATTTATTTATTTCAAATACTTGGATTATCAAAGGGACCATTTGGCACTTAGGTTTAGGTGGAGAGCCCTTTAAAACTTCACAGAATTCTTGCCTCCTCTGCTACTGTTACAATGGTTGGTCACACAGACAGACAGATGTTTACACCGGATTTGGCATTTTTATCCCTCTATCAAGCCTTCTCAAAGAACTGGGATAGGCAGATTTTCTTGTTTGAACGTGTTCAAGGTACCACTGTAGGATGTAAGCTGCTCCAAGTGAGTCTACCTTTTGCAATTGATTAGTGGTGATTTTGTCAGTGCTGATGGTATTCAAATGGTCCTCCAGATTTTGGGGATTGTACTAAGGCACCTACTTCTATTTGCAGGTCGTTGTATTTTATTGTTTTTTAAAATACTTATATACATAGAAACCTGTAATCACAGCAGCCAGTTCTTCAGCTGGTGTTGGCTTTCATATGCATTGAGTTATTTTCACAAATCTAGGATTTTGCAATGTATCAGCATATGGTTTGGATCCAAGAAGTATGACCTTTTGTAATTGACAGATGAAGTGCCGTCCAAGATTTTTTAATATGGCATCCACTGTGCCAATGATCACTGGAACCACTATGGATGGCTTATGCCGCAATCTTTCAATTTCAATTTTCAGATCTTGATACCTTGCGATCTTCTCCAATTCTTTGGTTTCTATGGTCTCTTGTTATTCCACATCAATTATCCACACTTCCTTCTTTTCAATCACAGTTAAATCTCTGTGCTATGAACCACTCTTTATCAGTGTCTGTTTAGAAAGTCCACACTATTTTACTCTGTTCATCTTCAACTACTTTTTCAACACTGTGTTTCCACCAGTTTTTCAACATGGGGACATGACAGTTTTTACAGGTGTTCCAATGAATCATTTTGGCAACTAAATTATGCCATTGTTATAATCTTGCACGAGTTGAGTATAAGATCTACTGGTTCTTCAATTATTATTATTATTATTCACTTCACATATTGCAGAATCCAGTGGCAGCTTCAATTTTATTTACCTCCAGGTGCCCACCCAGCCAGAACACAATGGAGACAAAGTGTATGAAAGGAAGTAGAAAACATTATGAGGCAGTGATGGCAAACCTATGGCACACACACCACAGCAGACACACAAAGCCCTTTCTGCTGGAATGCGAGTCAAGTCACTCCAGCATCACCCAGAGCTAAACATGCTCAGAAATATATATTTCTTAATTATAACAAACAAGCATATAGCATATTCCAATCAGCATCCGCTAACTGGACAGACATCTTATTTATTATCCCTTAAAGCTTATATAGTCATATAATCATAAAAAAGAGAGAAATTTTACACCTGCTCCTTCCTTCTAATAAGCATTTAAGTAATTTCTCATTACATACAAAATTATATAAATGTTACATCAACCATATCCTGATTTACCAGTGTTAGTCTAGAATGTATTTCAATATTGTTTCATTTTTACAATATTTTTTTATTATTCAGCTTTAATCATCCTAAATATTTCTCTTTTTATTGCTTCCATATCTTATCTCCATCAATATGTCATCTAATTCCCTTTGTTTTTCTTTATCTCAAACACTGTCTTTTCTTTAGCTGCATTTTTCTCTATTGGCTTTTGTATACACCTGTCATCTATTTCTTGTGAAATCTCTTTAAAGTCAGCTTCCTCTAGCTCCATAAATGTCATTAGCATTTCGTGTATATGTTTGACCATTTGTGTTGTCATTACTATTTTTTATGACAGACCCTCCTTATATTCCTTGCTTAGCAACAAGTTCTTGAGTTTCATTCCTTTGTAATCCAAATATTATCCTTTCTCATTGTAATAAGTAATTTGCAGCTACTTCCCAAGGTCAAAGTCAGTCTTTTTCACTTTTCACTTTTACTTCACCACCAAGCTTTGTTCTTATTAGAAATCTCTAGCATCCATCTTAGGGATTTTACAATCTTGCATTGTGGAAGCAATATCTTTTAACTTTTAATATAGATAAAAAATCATTTCACCTTTCTAGACTCTTTATTTCAGTCCAATACTTTTTTTTCTTTTTTACTTAATGTCTTCCATTTTCAGTCGCCATGTCCCTCCTCTTTCGGGTGTTAACTCTTTTAAGTTCTTTTTAATCAGGTAAAATATCCTCTGGGGTAGGATTTTAGTAACTCACCCAGGTGGCAAAATGTTGATTGCAGGCTTTTTTTGAGGCTTCTTTCCAAGCTGAAATTCATTCTTGCTTCGGATTCGCCTGCGGCTAAATGCTGCAAAGCTCACAGCACAGGATTGCAGATCTTTTGAGGGGTCCTTTCCCAGTCCCAGGGTGGTTGCCATCTTCCCCGAGACTGCAAAACATCCCCTTCCTTCGTTGCCTCTCCGGGGCAACTTTAGAGTCGGATCCAGGCATGGAACCGACCGAATCTACAACCTGTCAGGCAGTTCAACTCAGGAGCCTTCCAAGCCTAATGCCTCGCTGCCGCGCCATCCACCGGAAGTCTTTAAAATAGAGTATTATCTAATTGGCTTGAGATATTCAAAGTTGAATTTGAAATAACAATAGAGGATTTTGATTAAGGACTAATAGAAAAATGATAATTTTGCCATTGTGTAGCAATTTATATAGGATAATTAAAAATATGAATTAGCTAGAAGTTTCATATATTATATTGTAATGATATGGAATTGATGACTTTGTGACTATGTAGCGATTTTTATAGAATCTTTTATAAAGTTTGAAATTATTTAAAAGATTTAGGAGGTTCAAAATGGACTTAAACGCCAAAAAGGAACAAGAGAAATTTAAGGTGAAGGATAGGGGGGAAAATCTGGACAGATAAAAGTATTTTAAATTAACGTATTTTTAATTCTAGACGTTTATTAGTAAATCAGGATAGGAGCTTAAGTGACCATTGAAATAACTGAAAGATTGTATTGATAAAGAATAAAACTTGAGAATCTTTGAGGATGTTATACAAATATATTATTTAAATTAAAATGGTTTATAAAATATGAAATTATGATTAGATAAGTTGGAAGGAGTAGGTACGAAATAACGTTATTAAATTTGATAAGCACTGATAAAAGACGTTTGAAATGTATGTTCAGCAGGCTGATGTGGATGAAAATATGTAAGCGCTTTGTTTTTTGTTTTGTTTTTAAAAAATAAAAATTCTTATACTCAAACTGTTAAAATTTCTACTTTTCTAATATAAGGAATCGGAATCAAAATATATTTTGTCATGTGTGTCAGGACACACAAGGAATTTGTTAAAAGTTCCAATTTCATTTAAGCAATTATAAAGCTAAAGTAATGGCTTTAGGGTAAAAATGAAGTATTCTCTTTAATATTCTGTGAAATAGTATCCTTCACAGAGCTGTATTTCAATACATAATTCTCTAAATAACAATATTAGATACTAGTCTTGCTGATGCAGCATTCAGAAATACACAGTGAAGAAAAATCCTTCATTAGGAATTTTACAAGCTTCTATCAAATAGGCTTAAAAGTAACAATTTGATGTTTATATTTCTTCAGAATCCAGATATATTGAGGTTTTTATTTCACAAAGCAGACTGTGAGCAAAGCTACATTTCTACAAAAGCCCAGCCCTCTTCCAGAGAAGGCATTCCTGGTTTTCAGAAACAATTTTTAGTGAAGCATGAAGAATGAGAGACAGGAAACATAAAAATTGGATTTACCATCTTGTATAGCCATTGATAGAAACAACACAACATGTTTACACTACTTTTCCAAAAATAAGATAATCACTTTCCCATTTCACATCACGAGAATTACAGAATAGAAAGCCATATAAGTAATGATCTTATTGATTATCCAAAAGCTTTTATCTCATATATTCTTCTTTAACTGTTAACGTTTTGCCAGAAGAAAGCAATGGCTTCATTATAATTGTAGTGCAAATATACTTTGCAAAGAATAGGTAAAGGAAAAGGTTCCTCCCACACATGCATGCTAGGCGTAGCCGACTCTAGGGGCGGTGCTCATCTCCGTTTCAAAGTCAAAGAGCCAGCACTGTCCGAAGACCTCCCCGTGGTCATGTACCCCGCATGACTGAACATCTAAGGTGCACAGAGCGTTATTACCTTCCCATCAAAGTGGTTTCTATTTTTCTAGTTGCATTTTTACATGCTTTCGAGCTGCTAGGTTGGCAGAAGTTGGGGCAAGTAAATGGAGCTCACTCCATTATGCAGCGCTAGGGATTCGAACTGCCAAACTGCTGACCTTCCGATCAACAAACTCAGCATCTTTATTCACTAAGCCACTGCGTCTCCTTGCAAAGGAGGCAAAAAATCTCACTCTATCAAGGGTCTCAGTCTGTGCTAAGTACATTGCAAGGTGCGATTTGTTAAAACCTTAATCTGGACTGAAAGAAAACACTTCATATCCACTGACTTTATGTAGAAGGATAAATATCACAAAAATGAATGGGTACACAAGACATGTACTCACATAAAAGAAGAGAAAATATATGAAAATTATTTTAAGCCGGTACAGCTATAGTTACAGATGATACAGATATAAATTTATAAAGAAATATTCCTACATTTCTTTTATCTAAAATATGACTGATAATATGATAGGAAAGTTTAATTTTCCTAATTTTTAACTTTGTAATTAAGGGTATATAAATTTACTTTAATTTCTCCATGGAATACAGTGATCAAATTTAATAAAATCCACACAATTAGAAAGTTATTATGCAACCTCTTTGACATTATAGCAGGGAGTTGGCATTCTTAGTTATAGCTCTACTGGATTTTCTGTGCTAAAGATTGCAAGACACCTCTGCAAGATGGTTTGACCATAGAATAATTTTGAGCTTTGGTGCCAAGTTATTATTTCATTGTAAAACAAGGAAACTGGTCCAAATGAAAAAGTATTTATTTGTTACAGTAGTAGATCTATAATTTGATTTTTTTTAAACCAGAAATACAATTTATTAGATATCCAAAATCACAGTAGCTACATGATCTAAAACTTACATAGATGGTATCGGCACTTTTTTTTGTCATAGAACATAAGCGAACACAGTTCCTGCACATTTTTTGTAAAAACAGAATATATTTACCTGCCAGTGACAAACTGCAATAGCAACACCCGTTCTTCTTGAGTCAATTCTTCTACAACTTCCCAAAACCACTAGATGAAAAATAAATCAATTTGGTTTTGGTTTTGTTCAGTTTTCTTCAGCTAAAATTTAGTTGCTAGATGCAAACTAAAAGTTGAATGCATTTCAAATTACAAACATAAATCTTCAAAACAGAATTTAATAGCTAGTTTGTCAACCTAACTAAATGATGTTTATCCTATTCTTGAGATTATAATTATATTACTTTCTTACTTGATGACATAATACAATTACAATACAACTGTATATCATATGCTACATAATTATATAACTTTACATATTATAATTATATAATGATCTTAATATAATTAAGACAATATTCTTAAGCGGCATGAATGCAGTTTGAGGTGCTCCTACATATCTTCCATTATCACTAGAAGAATCAGCACTGGCAATTACTAGGAACTCTTTAACAGTTCAATTGCAATTCTTTCTGTGTAAGCAGAACTGGCAATTTCTTACTAAAAGCCATGATAGTTTTGAAAATAGTTTGAAAATGTCATGTAATTATACATAGCTTCTAAGGTACTCATTTTGGTAACCAGTACAAATATGTAATATAGTAGTTCTCTAAAACAGGGCGTCCCCAAACCTCAATCTGTGGACCTTCACCAGTCCGCAACACATCAGCAACCGGTCTGCACAAACAAGACAAGCCCCATTTGCAGGATGCAGGCAGCACGCAAAATCACACTCCCCACCAGTCCGTGTTGTAGGGCACTTCTATAAAGCACCACGTTTTTGGAAAGGATTTCAGATCAGATTCATTGCTTTGAGTAAAATTCTGAACTACTTGCATGATGACGGTATGCAGGTAGATGATAGACCCTCTCTACTATAATGCTACATTACTTTGGGGACATTTTCATTCTTAATATTTAATTGGTAGATAGGAATCTACATATGCACCCATACACAAACACATTTCATTTTGTTTCATTTCATTTTTAATTTATTCACTGTTCTAATATGGGCTTCTTTCCATGTTTTACTTTCCTTAAAATAGTTTTGAAATCTTTCCAGCAAATTCTCATTAAATAAGCAGATACAAATATTACTACATTATGAAAATTGTATTTTGGTAAATTCAGACCAGTCTCTCTATGCCTCTTTTCCACAAATTTTAAATAGCCTGGAAAGACTGATAATATATTAAAAACAGGGGGGGAAACAACTGGTTGGAATACATAGCTATAGCAACCCATCCCATGGATATATACTCTACCTGAATAATTGGGTCATCTCTTTCATAGCCACTTGTATATTCTGTATTTTTAATCCAGTCATTCACATCAATCTCTGGCATGCCTGAAAGCAACAATTCCTTTTAAAAAAGGAAGAAATCAAATTTTGATTATGAATATGACAGGTTAAACTGGCCACATTTTTAATTGCAAAGTCATTTGCTTTTCTGAAAACTATTCATCTTTGAAAAGATAACACACTTCATGTTATGACACAGAATAATAGGATTTCTAAGTCAGTATGGGATAAATCAACTGTTGAACATAGAAAACTGAAAACTATAGTATCATCATGTGTATGGTTCCTTGGCATTTAGATTATACAAAAAAAAATAAAGCATATAAAATATTCTACGCATTTTAATCAAAATTAAGCGAATGTTCTCCAAATTAATAATAAGCTCAGTGTTCCAAAGCTGCTACATTCTATGCCACTAACTATAGAAATCATAAGATGCTCAATCATACAATATAATTTTACTCACCAATTCATATTCATCAAAGAGTTGTACCAAAGAAGGAGGAATGAACGTATGGAAGCCTTGCAAAAAAGCATTTATCTGAGGTTGAATAGCTCTTGTCATTCGAAGCTCAGTAACAAGTTGGACATATTCAGCCTGAAAATTGTGAAAATATTTTTTTAAATTACTATATTTAATCCAATTTAAATCAAATGTTATCTTTGTCATGTTCCATTTACCTTCCCGTCAGGTGAGGGCCCCCCACAGAACTGCCCCCCCATATCCTTATATTAAACAATTCTGGTAAAGGTTCAGTGTCTAAGAAAAAAATATTAGAGAATATTCTTATTTTGAATTTTGAAAGTCATTGTGTAAGCCCTTACACAATGGCCCTGAACAACGCAGAGCTATTTAAAACCCCACAGTTCTACTGCACATATGATTTCTTGACTGACAGAAACATTTCATTCATTTTTATTTTAATAGAAAGAAAATTGAATATATACAGAAAGCTATTTTCTAATGTGTTCTAAGTCTTTAAAACATAAAAGTTATAAGAAGGGAGAGTTTTTCCTTGAGCACATGTTCTTCACACATTAGTTTCACTTCTCAAAAGAAAAGTAAATGTCACATTCTTATTTTATTTATTATTTATTTTATTTTATTTGCATATTTTTATTTTTTGCAATATATACCTATAACACCTTTAACGTTGATCCACATCTTTTCCTTAAAAATCCACATACAATATTTATATAAAACTAGATTAAATCAACACTTCTGTCTAGTGTGGCTTCTTGTAAAAAAGGAAGCTTAGGCATCAATTGCACAATCACGTTTCTACAGTCAGAATTATCACACTAAATGATTTGATTTACAGAATAAGATGGGGAAATCTCCCCAGATTTGTGCTAAGCACTCAAACATTTGCCAGGTTCTTACTGCTGAAATTTGACAAAATGATGATTTTATACTGTACAATTTCTTCATCTTTCTGAAAATAATGATGTAAGCTTCCAAATACTGTAGGTGAGTTAAACTCACTTTAACACATATTCAGGCAAGAGGGAGAAAACCTCCAGAAACAGGGGAAATATCACATTTTAATGCTGCATCATCGCCATCTGCAGTACTTACAGGCAAAAAATAGTTGCACAGTAACTCTTCAACAGCAGAAAGGGAGGCAATTCAACCAGGCTGAACTATATACTGCCTCAATAATTGAGGAATGTCTAAATTGAAAACTAACCATAGATATTGCTGCAATTCAAACTACTATGGAAAAGAAATTTCCAGACAAGTTTATGTTAACTTACAAATATAATAGCGTTGATAGTAATTAAAACGAAAATAAACTAAATTGTCTTATTAAACTTTTTATTGATGCATGCTGTAAAATCTCTACTACGGCTCAAGAGAGACGTTTAAGTGCCTTCCAGATATATGTAGTTTCAGATCCTGATATCTCCAGTGATCTTTTGAGGGCAAGAGATTGTAAGAACTGTAATTCAGCACCTGTGAATGATTTAAACTATCTATTCTGGCATTAATTATACTAATATCTTAAACCGTAGAGTTAGCAAAGGCCTTTTAGCCCCTGGAGGCTAACCTCCTGCTCATTGCGGGAATCTAAATTACAGCATCCCAGACAGATGGTTGTCTAGCAATAAAATAAAGCCAAAATAACATTTGGCTTTGTTTTGCAGTCATATCGTATTGTGGAATGATATTCAGTTTGCAATCAAATGCTATTCCAAAAATCTCATCCACAAATACCATTACTAAGCCAAATGTAACACATTAACTGCTAATTGATTTTGCTTTCTGTCAAGCTGAGGAATTGATGCAATGAACCTCTACTTTTCTCCTCTACATTCCTGGGGTCTTCTGGATGTCCCATCATGCTTTTGGTATTTGTCTCTTTTAAATTTCATTCGTTGGGGTAGAGAAAATAAATGTAGCTAATAAAATGGAGGCTGCACTTTTTTTTTTCTTGTAGTTTAGACATGGCCGGGATCAAACCCAATTTCTCTATCTGCCTAATCCCATGAAACTCAAACTGACCTTCCCTGCCTTCAAATAAAAACCCCTGCAATCACATCTAGACCAAAAACTAGAAGGCTTCTCACCAGCTTCCAGTACATTGAAAGGGCAGCTCTAAGAAGGGACCTACAATTATCCATTCTCCATCAGCTGATGATCTCAACATTTCAGCCCCTTTAATAATGGACTTGCTCAACTCTGCTGCATTCCTCAAAAGCCTATTTTGCCTAAGAATAGAAATAACCCATTACATAGACAAGGATCTGCCTGGTTTCCCCAAACTGACCAGCAAATCAGATTGCCAAGATTTCCCACCTCGTAATCTCCAGTTTCTATTAAACATTCTGTTTTCCCATTGTTTGGGTCCCTCTTTCTTGCAAAACAGGCATCCAACAATCATAGCAATCAACATGGTTTCTGTTCCTTGCTCTTTCAGTTCTGAATTTTCTACAACACATTGTCTTTCAATCCACTTCTGTAATCTATCAAGAACACTCTGCTTTTCATTTCTATCTTCTAGATTGTCATTCCATACAATTGAATCTTGGATAGTACAGAGTTCCAAATGGAAACTGAGGCACTCACTTAACTCAACAATGATAAGGAACAATTTATAAAACATTTACAATATATTGCCAAGCTTAATGATCCAGGTCATACTTCACTAGTTTGTTAGTCAGAGCATTGTGGGGTATTTTTTTCAAATGCATTGTTGAAACAAAGAGGATGACAATGATGATGATGATGATGATGATGACGACGACGACGACGACGACAACGACAGACAGACAGACAGACAGACAGACAAATATATCCATATATTATAGTAAAAGCCAAAGTTTCTCTGTTCAGAAAACTGCAGTGCTAGAAATAGTTGAGATCCTCCACGGAACTCTCGAATTTCTAGGCCTCTGGTAAAGAACCTGAGATGCAAGAAGACACACACCACCCATCAGGGTGTGAAGGGATTTTTTTTTAAAGTAGGAAAAAGAAAAACGGATTAAGGAGGAGGATACATGTAAAGAAGCAGTAAATCTATAAGCACCACAGAAATTAAAAAGTTTTCAGTATTTCATTAATTCACTCTAAATGAGTATAGATCATTGCAAGAGTTTCCAAAAGATTTACTTTGACTTATTAGTAATCAAACCTTGCAATTTATATGGATCATTTCTACACTGAACAAAGTTATTTGTGCTGTTCTCAACATGAAAGTAAACATTTAATAAATGCTAATATCAAAAACAAACAGCTCAAATTATAATAAATGGTAATGTAACAGATCCTTTTAATATTGAAAAAGGAACAAGAC
>JANHFO010008020.1:0-22903 GCA_032468095.1 Pareas carinatus | reverse complement strand
CGTGTTCCCGGCGCCCCAATTCGAATTGGAGCGTCGCGCGGAGCGACGCCTTCCCCCCGCAGGGTGTCGGGAGCGCGCTGGTCCGGGCAGCGGGGTGAGTATTCGCTCCATAGGACGCCGACACCTTTTGGGGGGGTGGAAGCGCATCCTATGGTGCAAAAAATACGGTATATGAAAAAACTGGAAAATTGGTATCATTCCAGTTGTCAAGGAATACTTATTGAAAATTTGATTTGTTTTCTAAAAAAAACTAATATTCTCTACTAATCAAAACATGTTCTCTCGTTCTCTTCCCTCCCCCCTCTCTCTGTGTTTATGAGACTCAGTATATTGTAGTGATTAAGGCACCAGGCTAGAAATCTGGAGAAGTGAGTTCTAGTCCTGCCTTGGATACAAAACCAACTGAATAATTTTGGGGCACACTCATTCACTAGAAAGGAAACAATTGCAAATCACTCTGAAATCTTGCCAATGAAACTACAGGGACTTGTCGAGGCAATTGCTAGGAGTTAATTAGAAGGCACTCAGTCGAAGATACAAAAATATTTGTATTTTAAGCTTGCATTTCAATTTTTTTACATTTTTTAAGATTAATTATTGTTTTACTTAAAAAATGAAAAAAAATGTTATCATACATAAATTAAGAAATAATTAATATATCCTAAAATTAAAAAATAAATTTTTCAAAGATATGGAGCATATAATAAAAGATAACACATTTCACAGCCTTCTGAGGATTGTCTTACTTAGCTGCAATATGAAGCAAGCTCCTCTTCACACGTCCAAATGCATAATTGACATCAAATTTTGAATTTGACAGCAACTCTGAAACAGATCTAAGACATATTTTAGTTAGTGAGAGATCTGTATTTTCAGCTACTTTGAATAGGGACCAGATGGCTGTTGTTTATGACGCATCACTGTAAGTTAAAGAAAACAAGAACCTCACCTTATTGCTCAGTTTAAATCTGAATACCCAGCTGAATATTAATTGCATCAGTGGAATATTTAAAAGCAGGATGTGCAAGTGTTCATTTAATTGCTCCACAGCAAATTTTAAGAGGTGTTGATTGCCATGAAATTTACCCATCTATATAATTACTCTCAGCCACCCTATAATCCAGACAGCTTCAACATTTCCAGAAATTGCAGCACACACCACTAATTATTGGTATTAAATCTATGGGTTAAAATAAATGTTCCAACAAGGTATAACCTGACGAATAGTCACAGCATAAGATCAATGTAAGGAACATAGTATATATGAATCTGAGAAATAATGAGACAAAATAAAGGATATCATGAAAACCAAAGGAGAAAAAACTCCACAAATTTCAAGTAAGATCGGCTATCATAACAGACAGAATGAAACTTTATGGCACAGAAAGAAAGCACAATGGAATATAGATTTTCAATAGCAAGAAATAAAGGGTGGGAAAACCCTTTTAATCAATAAAAGAAAGAATATGACAAAAAATGAGAGATCTTTTAAGAACATCAGAAGAATCACAAGAACCTTAGGTTTTGAAGGAATACTCAAGAATAATCACAGAAGAAATCAGGCAACTGCAGGTTTAAAGGAAGATAGAGCCCTTTTATTAAGAGGATTATAGAATGACACATTGATAAAGGATATACTTGGGAAATGATTTCATTGTACAAGAAAGAGAACAGTTAGCAAAAGAAAAGTAGACACAGTTAAAATGCTTACGGAACTGTTTAGGACCAAAGAAGAGGCACCTGATATACTAACATCCTATGTTAATAAATACAGAACAAGACTCTGTGGTCAGAAAATTTAAGAAACCAGTCAATATATCTATACTGGAAAAATAAATACAAGAGTATATAGAGATTATCGAAACTATTAAACAAATAAAGTTTTGCTTAAGATATTAAAAAAGACTAATAAAGCCATACATGGAAAGAAAAATGCCAAATGAACATGTGTGTGATGTTAACACATAAGGAACTAGCAAAAAAAATGACTGTACTTGGCAAGGCTGAAGAAGTAGAAGGGAAAGAAAATAGATAAGGTAGATAGACAGGTTCAAAGGGATTTGGAGATAGCCTTGAAAAACTTACAATATGTACACAACTGGAAATAGGCTGACAGAGCAAGTATTTATTCATCGTGTCACTAGAAAATTAACCCAATTTAATGGCCTAATTACAAAATATGTTTAATTTGTTTTCATCTCTATGTTCAACTAATAATGCTTAAAACAGTTCTGTGAATTTTCTACTTTATATAAGAAACACCATTGTAAAAAATTCTAGTTTAAATTTATGTATGGCAAAGATTACTACACCCAAAACCGTAGTGTATTTTTTTATAAAATCTACCCAGTTTAAAATTGACATATATATTGAGAAAATAAGAGTAATGAGGTTCTAGCTTGTTTACCAGAAACTTTATTAGATTATCACCTTCAAATAACCAGTTGTGAACAATAACTTCATTTTTAAAAAAAAAAATGGAATGAGAAAATATAATTTATTCAAAACTGAAATTTTCTTTAAATTTGGCGAATAATGGTATATAAAGTTCTTGTAATACTTTTCTGGATCACAAGTAAGAAACATTCAAAAGCTATCACTTTTGTCAACTCTATCACGATTAGGATAGAAACATTTTATAATTTTCAAAATAAAAAGCAAGCTTCAAATGACATCAAACAAAGCCGCTATATGACACACAAATATTGTACCGCCATTGTATTAAAAACAGTTCTTCCTGTGATCCAATATGCAAAGCCTGAACAATTTTTCTTACAGAGCTAGTTATGAAGACTTACCTATGCTGATCAGCCATAACCATTGGCATTAACGTGTAAACAGCAGTTTCACTATCTGTGTAGAAAATAAATATAGCTGTAATACATCTTGAAGCATAAAATAACCTTACTGCTTTGGAAATATTGTAGAAGCATCAACAAAGTTTTGTCAGTACTGACATTTTCCTGTTGCAGTCAGTAAACATATATGTGTTAATCAGTATGATATATAAAGAATATTTGCACATTCTTCATTACATAGTATTTTTCAAACAAGTAGAGCTTCCTTCCATTAGGTATCCAGGAAAATACTTAAATAGCATTAATACATTTGAAACTACTTCACTCAGCAGCTAAGCAACATCCTCATCTGGAAATTCTATATTTCTGAAGCAGCAGTAGATAAAATGATAATATTAACAAAAAATAGAAACAAATGTGCTGCAGCCATTTATTGA
Source organism: Pareas carinatus (assembly GCA_032468095.1). Classification (NCBI taxonomy): domain Eukaryota; kingdom Metazoa; phylum Chordata; class Lepidosauria; order Squamata; family Pareidae; genus Pareas; species Pareas carinatus. Next base: position 19,668 of record JANHFO010008020.1, on the reverse strand, counting down.
CACAAATAATTTAAGCACAAACAGTATAGTAACAATAAAATTATTCTGTATTAAGAGATAACTCTTTTAAAAGAAGTAAATTTAAAATGAAAATTACACAGAAAGAGGATATAAATTGCAACTTAAAATTGTCTACTGAATAGAGAAAAATATATATATAATAAACTGAACAATCCAGACCACACACAAACCTGTTGATGGCTCCCTGGGCCTAGGAGAAAGGATTTTCAGTCATGTCCCTGCACATTTTAAGGGCAGGCTAGCACGCTTGCTGCTGACTTTCAGAAATAATGTAATATTGATTTATTCCAAAGGCATTTAGGGAATGATGCAATCCCCATACTACTTATGGTACTACTTTCTATTTTAGTGCCCATTTGCGCTTATCTGCTGGACATTTGATTTTTCTAATATGAACACTGATAATCGCTTGCAATAAACATACAATGAATAAATAAAATTCTGGTATGGCATTACCTGCTGTATCTAAGTTGTTGTTGTTCAATCGCTAAGTCACGTCCGACTCTTTGCCACCCCATGAACCACAGCCCACCAGGCCTCTCTGATCCTCACAGCCTCCCCCAGTCCGTCCAAACTCATGTCTGTTGCATTGGTGGCACCATCCAGTCATACTGCCCCATTAAAAATAATGACCAGCACTTTCAATTGGACCCAGAACCCTGCTGCTAACCAATGCAGCAACTATAACATTGGTGAAATTCTACATGGATCAGATTGCCCTACCCATAATCCGGTCACCATATTTATACCAGCTTCAATTTCCAAGCCCTCTGCAAAGTACATGACAGTAGTCCATATGAATAGTGATCAGGCTTAAGTTGCCATTGTCAAGGCATCCTGGTCCAAATGAGAGCATAAACAGAGCGTGTACAAAGTGCAACCTGGCCAGTTTCCACCTGCAGCTTGAGCACCAGCTAGGGGTCTAAGTCACAAGCCACTTCCTTCAGAAGTTCAACCCTGTCCAAAGTACCAGGACCGAGATTATTGAATTGCCTGGTACTGCCAAATACCAAGCCTGTCTTGGCTGACTTGAATAGGATGCTGTTTCACCCCTACCAGATCTTCACAGATTTTCACAGATACTGGCTCAGGATTTCCACAGCATCTGTGGCTTGGTCCAAAGTGCCGAAGTCTAACTAGAGGTCACCAGCATATTGATAACACTCAATCTAAACTGATGGATGATCACATGCCCAGCAACTCCTTTCAGTTTGCAAATTAGACTAAGGAGAAACATGATCAGCATGTTATATAGGAATATTTAAAAGTTGTCACTTGCAAAAAGGGACTACGCTTTCTCTGTAGAAATCAACTGCAGCACAAAGGGGAGGAAGTTCAAAGCTGAAGAAACATTCAGGCTTTCATATCTGAAAGTGTCTGAAATTTAAGTCAGCACAGTAACAGTTACTTAAATGAAGGGGGGTCTAGAGTAAGCCACGCCGAGGATCCTTTCCAATTCATGCATCCGTTCTTTGACACAAGTTCCGAACTTCAACACACTTTGTTCTGACTTTTCCCGAGAAAGGAATTCCTAATATATTTGACCAGGAAATAGGAAGGGGGAAAAGCCTTCTGCAACACTTCAGTATAATGAGTTTTAGAAGTAAGTACTTTTCCTCCTAGATCTCCACCCCCCCCCCCCCAAAGAATATTAAGACTTTAATTTTCACTCCTTCCTGTGATCCTCGACCTGCAAGTCGCAGGCTCTGCAAGTTGCAAGCGCACCAATCTCGCACCTGCCGTCCCCGCAGCGCGCGCGCGCGCCCTTACCCTCCGGCAGCTCGATGGTGCGGGCACGACGCAGGGACCTGGTGAGACGGTTCAGTTGCTCCATGGCTCTCTCCATCCTAGGAGCCAGGCCTCCTCCAACGCCGCCACCGCGGCCGCGTTTTGCCCGGCCTGCCACGCGGAAATCCCGCAGCCCGTCGAGCTCAGCCCATGGCCAGCGGCGCCCACGAAGGCTAAACACAAACCACGCTCGCCCGCCGCCGGTTCCTGGAACTCGAGCGCCTCGTCTTCGTGATACGCATGCGTCGAACGCTTACGGCAGGAACGCCGTAGAGCTAAGTCAAAATAAACGGGACCGCTCTGAAGAGGCGCATGCTCAGATGAGCCCAAGATACGAGGAAAGCTTCCGCCCTCACTTTGCTCCTGCCTCTAAATTCTTGGGCGGGGCGTGCCACATCTTGTACCGTAGTAGATAGGCGGAGTGATCCAAGTCAGAGGTCTCCAACCGTGGTCCCTTTAAGGCTTGTGGACTTCAGCTATGCTGGCTGAGGAATTCTGGGAGTTGAAGTCCACAAACCTTAAAGGGACCAAGGTTGGAGACCTCTGACCCAAGTGATCCTACAAAAGCCATCGTTCACCAAAGGAGTCACATTTGCACAATATATACTAATCCAGTATTTCCAAACTTGGCAACTTTGAAACATGTGGACTTCGACCACCAGAATTCCTCAGGTAGCTGGCTTTATGCCATCTTCTCTGCTTAAGAGTTATCAGACTCAGAGAAGAAATAGATGGCAGCAAAGTGAGGAATTTCAGTATGCTTTTGTTGTCATCTAGTGGTGGTCCAGATTTTTGCAGCCAAATTGTCTGTTTCAAATTCTTACAGTGGTTTAAGGTAAATATATATAAATACATAAGTAAATTTGATACACCTAAGCCAAAACTATGTAAATCGCATAAGGTGTATTAAGTGTATTAGTAATGCTGTATTAGGGCAATAGCGCAAGTTGTTTAGAGCTTTAAAAAAACAAACAACTTTTTGAACTGAATTTAAAAATGTGTGTAAGGCAATACTGCCTGCATAATGCTAGTAACATCATCTGAGCACTTGGCCTTAGGCAAGATCCTAGTGGATTCCACATCATCACTTGGACAAGGAAGATACTTAGCATTTGATCACTGTTTTTTGTGTCAACCATTTCATTTGTAATATAAAATGTTGGAGTTATCTTATTTCTAAGGTAGACGTTACAGTTTTTCTTTTTGAAATAATTCATTACAAGGAATAGGCTAACTGCGCTTTTGGTATAAAAACTTCAGTCAGAGAAGTGTTACTATAGAAAATTGCTACTTCTTCTTTCAGGTACTGTAGTTTATGCTGCCACATCTACTGTTTTATCCCTGAGAATTAAACTGTATGGCATTTCACAGTCTTAAGATTTTTTTAAAGAATGTACTGATTGTTTAAGTATTATATACACTTAATTTTCTTTCAGTTATATTTACTGGATGTCTAGAAATAAAAGGATAGTATTTGTGTAGGTGTGTGAGTTTGCATACTCATATGCTGGTCATTAAGTAACCTTTAAAAAAGCATCAATGACTGATCGAATTCAAAAAATAATCCTACTGCACAGTTTGCTCAAAATGATGAGGGAAAAAATGTCAAAAAAGAAATAATGCTTGAGCTTGTTTTACAGATAAGAAAATAAGAATTCTGCTAGATCCGATCAAAAGCTGTTCTAGTCCATTTTGTCCCTAAAGTGGCCTCAGATAGCTATTATAAACTCATCAGGAACAAAATGAGAATACAAAGACAGTCTTTTCTTCAGGTTTTCCAGCACTTGATGTTACTACTAAAGGACATTAACCAGGTTCACACATGGTGCTTAGCCATGGTTAAGCTCATGCAAAATAGTAAGATTGAATTATCACTGATTCTAATATCATAGGCAAAAACATTGGATTATGTACCATCCAAGTTGGTGTTGACTCTACAACAACATAAATTTATTTTTTCTATGACGTCTGATCCCAGGTCTTTCAATAGCATCTTGCCATTGTAATTGAGTTCGTCCTATTGGCTGTTGGTTGTCGCTTTCTTTTCTTTCCTTCCAACTTTCCCAGCATTAGAGCCTTCTTCAAAGAATTAGGTCTTCATTTGTGCTTTGATTAAGAATTCTGATTTGATTTGTTTGATGATCCATTCATTTATTTTGTTGACTATCCATTTTGTTCTCCAACACCAAAGTTGAAGTGTCAATTTTCTTTCCATCCTGTGTCTTCAAAGTTCAAATTTTGCTTCCATAGAGAAAGTCATTGCTTGCACAGTCTGATCTTTTATCTGTAGACATATCACAGCATCTCGTATTTTCCAAGGTCATTGTTGCTTTCCTACCAAGTGGCACATTTCTTGCCTCCTGATTCATTTACTGTTGATAGTCAATAGTAGAGGTAGAAGCTATCCACCATTTCCGTATCTACATTGCAAACATGTCCCCTTGTTCCCTATTTATCTAATCCCCAAATACTACTGTTGGTTATGACCTTTAAAGCGCTCCATGGCATAGGACCCAGCTATCTACAGGACCGCATTCTCCCAGCAAATACCTCCCACCGACCGGTTCGTTCCCACAGAGGGGGCCTCCTCAGGGTGCTGTCGGCCAGACAGTGTCGGCTGGCGACCCCCAGGGGAAGGGCCTTCTCTCTGGCCGCCCCCACCCTCTGGAACGACCTCCCCTCAGAAATTCGTACCATCACCGACCTCCGTGCTTTCCGCCGTTGCATAAAGACCTATTTGTTCGCCCAGGCCGGGTTGGCTTAGGACACTCTGTCTCCCCTTGCCCATATATTTATGAATTTTAATTTCGGTCCTAAATTGGTTTTAACATTGCGTCGTCCAAATCAGCCTTTTCACATTTGTTGTTTTTAAATTGTTTTTAAATCTGTCGTTTTCTGTTGTTTGTTCTGTATGATATTAATTGTGTTAATTTTTATATGGCTGTGCACCACCCTGTTTCCCTTCGGGGAGAAGGGCAGTATACAAATTTAAATATAAATAAAATATAAATAAGTTATCTTTGGGATTATGAAAATTATCTATGATGATGATTTTTGATAATGATGAATTTTCTGCAGATGATGCAGCCTTAAATTCACTGTATTTTCCCCTCCTTCATAATAAAAGTAACATTTACTGCAATTAAGTTAAATGTAACAATAATTCCTGCCATGAAAAGGCAACAGCGCTGGCAAGCATCCTGAAGGAGGATTATTCTGCTGATCAAATCAGACAATAGTTGTTGGCATGGGATATGCATAGCAGCTTCGGTTTAATAAAGTATGATCAGATTACTTCCTCTGGTCAGTTTAACATACAACTGGCAGCAGAATAAATATGCTCTTTAATTTCTTCACTTGGATCATTGTCCTGTTATCCCTAGCAATTCTATTCAAATTGAATTCATATTCAAATGTCATGAAATGAGTTTACAAGGTATTTCCTTCTTTGTGTAAATTGCAGGGCATCATTCCCTGTTCTTTTATTTCAGAACAGGAATGAGCCACCTTTATTCTTCAGAAATCACACTTATTTAGAGTTAAACCTGAGGTAAATAGAACAGTGATGCAAAGTGAACAAGTACATTTCTAGTGTTTTTCTGTTTGGGGAAGTAGAATTTTTCTTTTTTTAAAAAAATGTTAAGTCTCTTCCGCCGGGCCCTGAAGACCCACTTATTCCATCAGGCAGGCGTGGGTTAGCCACGTCTGCAATCTTCTGCTTTTTAATTTTGGGAAGTTATTTTAATTATTTATCTTGGGAAATTCGTTCTTAGTTTGCCCCCTTTTAATTGAAATTGCAGGCTCGTTTAATTCTTTTAAAAATGTTTTTAAAATGTTGTTTGGCTGTATATGTTTTTATCTGCCTGTTAGCCGCCCTGAGTCCTTCGGGAGAAGGGCGGGATAGAAATAAAAATTTATTTATTTATTTATTTATCTTATGGTGCGAAAAATACGGTAATCTGAGTCTTCTTTTTCTTTCATTCTCATAGTCAATCAGTCTGTTTCTACACAATCTAAAATTTTCTTTATTATTTCTTCTTCTTTATTGCTGCCATTAATATGTGTACAGTTAAATATATGTGGTGTTTATCAAATTTTTCTGGAATCATATCTAGTAAAAACTGTATTCCTAGTATTTCCTAATATTTCTTTTAGCCAAGTATAAATTCGCTTCCAATACTCTTTAGCATATTTACAAGTCCACCACATATGATAATATGGGCCTAAATTACATTTACATTTTCAACATTTATCCGATACATCTTTATTAGCCTTTCTATGGAATCTTAAATCCTGATAGCACAGATTTTGTAAAATGAAGTTGATTGTCCTGTCTCTTAACTGATAACAAAAGTCTAGCTTTTGGAGAACTGCTCACTACTTGCGAGTTTTTGTTTTGTAATGTCTGAGTAGAATTTTTGCTTGAATTCCTTCTTTATTTACTACATATCTTTACATGCTTGTACTCAAGATCTGTTCACCTTTGAGTAAATAGCAAAGCAAAGAGGTCAGCCTATATTGCAATATAAAACTGATGGATAATTTGGATAATTTTACAGTGTAGAAATGCTATTCATTTTGCTACTTTCCTATGCTTGTTAGATAATCTCTTAATTATCTTTTTTCCTCCCCAAAACATACATTTTACATATGCATTCTGATTCAAAGTGTATGTACTATTAATACAGAAAGTACAGTTCAGACATAATTCAGTTATTTTAAAAAAACTAAACTAAAAATGCAGATGTTTTTATCTATTTGTCAGATTCAGAGGAATTTATTAATTTGTCCTTTTCATGTTTTAAAGCCTATCAAGCTATAGGAAAAAAAATTGAGGATGGAATTAGCAATGTCCATACTGACCCAACAGAGAAAGTACTTTTCTACTTAGAAAACTGAATATCAACCTACCCCAAAACTTAATTTAGATGTCTAATACTGTATATGATATAAAAGGCATTTTGCTTTTAATATTCACAGTTCGCAAAGATTCCAATAAACTTTATATTGGTGAAAACAATCAAATTCAGTACAATATTTATAACAATGTATTCCTAAATTGTATGATTTAGGAGAAATGAATATTAAAAGCATAGCAGTGAATTTGTAAATATTGGTGTTTTTATGCAGACTTTAAAAAACTACAGCAGAAATAAAGTTAACAATACAAAAATTACAGACCAAGCAAAGTCACAACTAGTTTGAATGTTTTGTGTTAAGCATATTTCAATTCCACTTAACACTTCCTAGCTCAAATGCATTGTTTAAAAGAATGTTTTATCTTCAAAGAAGGAAGATTTTTTTAAAAAAATGGTAAAGATAACCGCTGCTGAAATATACTGAATATTCATTCTGCAAAGGCTAAGATTTCCCTCTAGTGGCCAACCACTATAAACTATTTATTATAAAGAGCATCTCTTTAAAGACTAACCAAATTTACATAGGCGTTTATATGGCAAAAAGTGAGTTACTTAAGATATCATGAGACTCTTCCTTTTCTGCTTTTTAATGTCTTACTTTTGACTTTTTAATGTCTCACTTCAAAAGGTTAACATACACATATGAATTGGAAATATTTACAATTATTAAATAACTCCATTAAATATTTTTGTTTTTTAAACAAATTCCAATATTTCTTCTGGAAGAAGGAGAAGAAGACAAATTAAAAGCAGACAATTAAAACCAAATCTATATCTATTTTACAAAAAAACCCACTATTCACTTCACCCTTCTCATCAATTCCATCCAACTATGCATGTCTTGATCTTTCTTTCTCCCTCTCAGCTTATGCAATCAACATAAAAGGTTGCAGTAAAAAGGCAAAACAGTACAAACAAAGATAAACAGTACAAATAAAAGCCAGTAATCTAGTTTGAATCAACAACTTTTAAAAAGTATTGTTTAATCTTCTTAATTCTATTGAATTATATGCTAGTACAACAGTCTAGATGAAAATACATTGTATTTTACCTTATTCATTCATAATGAAACTTATACTTTTATTTTTCTAAAATTATTAGCCAACTCCATTCCCCAAGTTCAGCTCACTTTCAGTTAGACCTATACTTTTCATTTCATTTATCTTAGTTTCACAAATACAAAACATGAGGAAAAAAGAAATGTAAAATGAATAATGAGAAAATAAGAAAGCATTTTATAAAATGCAAGCAATATTAACCCTCTCATCTATTATTCCACTATGGCTGAGAGAAACTTTATTACTGAGTAATTGTGCATTAAACAGCAGCAGTTTGACTTTCAGGCTACTGGAGTCCTGATTACCAGGTCTTGGGGTAGAACCCATAGGCCTAAAAAATGACTAATTTTTTTTTACTACAAGAGCTCACTCTTTAATTCCTACCATGTCTTCCTTTGCCTATCATCACAGTGATAAGCTTATCTGCTGACTCCTTGCCCCCAAACTTCCTTGACGACATATTTACCTTTCTATATTAAAGACACTGTTGTATTGTTGGACAGACAAGGCTGGAGGCTGGAGTGTGGTTCAACAAGTCTTTATTAACACCAACTGTCAACTGTCAAACTCCAGCAGCTGGGACTCCCTGGGCTGCTGGCTTTATACACCGCGTGCTCAGGCGTGCTTTAACCAATCAGTGGTTAGCTGTCAGAAGCTGTCAAAGTTACAGCCCGGGCTTTTTGTAAAAGCCCGCGAAGCTGCGCTTAGAATATAACACACATATATATTATTTGTAATAATTCATCCATTTCAAGTCAACAATACTTCTTATAATTTCATTTAATATAATATAGGTGATGGATTTTCTATAGCTAATTCAAGTCTAACTTAATTCACATAATCTTTAATTCAAGTTCGTCCTTTAACACCTTTAACAACCCAAGATCTTTTGACTTATTATATTTCTTCAAAACCATTTTCTCCTTCTTACATCCCCCCTTAACAGTATCGTTTCTCTTAACTTCTTTCCCCATTTTTTTTTGCTTAATCATTCCTGTTGTCCACTGGATCTTTTTTTCTTCCTTCTCTACTGTGCTAGCCACACTTTTTGTCAATGTGCCTATCTTATCTAGATGTATTTTCTTATTGCTTTCCTTGGAAGTCTTGATTAATTTCTTCTTCTTTATATTTTTTAACAAAGTCGATTCTTTCTTTCTTAACCTCTGATTTTTATTCCATTTCTTAAATCTTCTCTTTCCTTTCAATTGTCCCACAGCCATTTCCTCTCTCAAAGATCTTTTCAAAACTTTCAAACTCTTTATCTCTTTTTTCTCATAGATCTGCAACAGTAAATTGAATAGTCTCGTCATTTCGTCTACCTCTTTCTGAAAGCTACCATTATTTCTTTTCCCTTCTTCCATCGCCTCCATTTCGTCCCATTTTTTTTAGTCCAAGTCTATTTAAACCGTTGTTACTTTTATATATCCAAAAATTACAATCTTCCAGTATCTCAAATAGAGTTTTTTCTTTTCTTTTCTCAGCTTCTAAACCGGGAATTTATAAAAATCACTTTAGCCAAATTAATCTCTTGGGATCGACAGAAAGAGTCCAGACTTTTTCCTCTTAGTATTGTCCTCCATTTTAAAAATATTTTACGCTTCCTTCTTAGCTTAAATCCCCATTGGTTTCATTCACCTCTTTTAATTGTTTTGGGGGGGATGGATCACTTACTTCTTGCTTTAAAATCAGGTCTAAGGCACTCTTGATCATGGAGTGATGTTAGAAGTTGTTTCTTCTCATCTGACTGGATGGTTCCTGCAGCTTGTTGCTTCCGTCTTGATGTTAGTTTCATCGTCTCAGATTCTTGCCTCAATGGTATCAAGCACCCTTTCTTCTTTTGGCAAAAAAAGATCAAAAACAAGGGACAATCCTGTCGGCCTCCGCCTGACAGATGCCCCTGTTGCACCCCCTCATCCAGTCAGCTATCTGGGCTGACCTACAGGCCATTTACGGCCCCCGAGAGAGGAAAGAAAGGCTTCAGCAGCCGGAGCACCCCAACTGCTTCACCCGTTCGGCAAGAGCCGGAAACCAGAAGTCCAAATTCTGCCATTTATCAATATCTATGGGGTAACCAAAGTTTTTTGCCCATGTTATCATAGTCTCTTTAACTTGCTCATCCTCCATTCTTATATACTTTCTTTATCATTTTTCATCATTAATCAACAGTAGTTCATCAAATTCTGTCAGTCCATTTTCAAACCCTTCTGTTTTTAAATCTTTATTATATCTAGTTTTTAATTGAAGATATGACCACCATAGAAGATTCATTCCCTGATTTTCCAAAGCTTGTCTAGATTTCAAGTTTCTTTCCAAATTTAAAATGTCCTTGTATGTCCAGATTTTTTCCATATCAAGCGAATTTGGATGTATTAACATTTCAGGTTATATATGCTAAACAATCAGCCAAGATAATAATTAATGGAGAACTAATGGACAAATTTGAAATTAAAAGAAGCACGAGACAAGGCTGTCCGATGTCTCCATTACTATTTATTTTGACATTAGAAATTTTGAATAGAAACATGAGAAAAGATGCGTAGATTAAAGGATTGAAGGTTAAAAATGAAATATATAAATTGCAGGTATTCGCAGATGACCTGGTATTTATTGTGGAAGAGCCAATAGATATAATACCAAAATTGATGCAAAAAATAGAAGAATATTTATTTATTTATTTAATTTATTTTCAAAAAAATTATACCGCCCTTCTTCCCAAAGGGACCCAGGGCGGGTACAGCCAGAATAAAAACACATACACAAACAACACACATAAACTTACTAAAATATCTACACCTGGTGGCTGAATTTACAATCGAAGATTAAAAACCAATTTAAAACAAATTAAATTAAAATGGGATTATAAAATTAAAATTAATAATAGCATTGAGAGCAAAGGAAGGTACGGTTAGGCCAGACTGGCCTGGGCAAATATTGTGGCTGGGTTAAAAATTAATAAAGAAAAAAACCAAAGTTATTGTTAAGAATATGACAGAAAAATAAAAAGAGAGACTAAAAGAGAACATGGAATTACAATTGGTGAAGAAGGCAAAATGTTTAGGAATATATATAACAGCTAGATGTCCAACATAGAAGGAGGATAATTATGATAAAGTGTTAATTCAAATTAAGGCTGATTTAGAAAGATGGAAAAACTTACAACTATCACTGTTAGGAAGAATTGCTACAGTTAAAATGAATATTTTACCAAAGATTTTATTTCTCTTTCAAACAATACCAATAAGTTAGGGAAAGAAATTTTTTGATGAACCGAAAACATTAATAATAAAATATATATGGCAAGGAAAAAAGCAAGGATAAAGTTAAAAATTGTTACAAGACAATAAGAAGAGAGGATGTTTGGGTTTACCGGATTGGAATTTATATTACCAGGCATCTGCGTTAACCTGGATCACAGAATGGATAACTTTAAGAAACAAAAGGGTACTATACTTAGAAGGTTTGATTTATTAGAGGAATGGCATTCTGTTTTGTGGTATGGTAACAATAAGGTCAATAGAATTCTTAAAAATCACTATGTGAGAAATACTTTATAAAAGGTATGGGAGAAAGTTAAATCAAAAATATATATGAAAATTCCAGAATGGGTTTCTATGAGTGAAAAGATATCTCAGTGGCTTTTGATACTATCAGCCATAGTATTTTTTTGGACAGCCTTATTAACTTATGACTGGAAGCACTGTTTTGCAATGGTTCCATTTCCTTTCTACTGAACAGTTTCAAAGACTTATAGTGGGGTAAGAAAGGTCATCCTGGTGGCCTCTACATCAGAGGGTCCCACAAGGGTCAGACCTGTTTCTACTATTGTTTAACATTCCTATGAAGCCAATGAGTTAGATCTTCCAGCACCATCATCACAACATACATTGAAGCCCTATCCCAGAGGCTGTTCGAATCTAGATAGGACAGAAAAGGCTGACTGAATCCTCATCCATGGGGCTCCTTTCATGTCCTTTTCAAGGAGCTGAAGCGAATGACAGGAGCTCACCCTGCTATGCAGCAGCGCTAAGGTTTTGAACTCAGGTTTGCTAACCTCCAACTCCTAAACATTAAAGACATCTCGCTCCCACTTCCACTGGTGAATTGAATTGTGAATTGATATCCCTGCAAATTTCTCTCTTTGCCACTGCAGAATATGTTTTTAAATTTTCCTGGGCAAATTCAGTTTTAAATTGTAAGTGTCAATGTATATGGAAAAGAGAAATATGTTTATGTGCATTTTGTTTTTATGCAATTTATTCTTGTTTCGTGTACTGATTTTACTCTTTTAACATCTCTGCAAACAATGCAAATATATTTCTAATTGGGTAATCTTTTTTAAAAGTAACTTTTCCAATTATTTTCAGAAATTGTTTTTAGTTGAATTAGTTGAATATTGAATTAATATTTTATGTAGCAGCCAAATCATAATTTGCCCTTTGATGTAGATAAGTGAAACAATTTGCCTTTTTGAGAAAATGAATTCCATTTTTGCGCATCTGTGATAATGATTCAAGAATAATATAAACGAGATGACAATCACTAGTATAAAATAAAATTGATCTGTTTTATACTTGCTGCTATCTTCTTATTTATATCACTATTAAATCATTACTGCTTATGAAGAAAACAGTAAATGAAAAATAAAATGAAATGCCAAGAATTTAATTCTTTTTTTTAAATAAAGACTTTATGTTTACATACACACCTGTATTATGTGCAGACAAAACTCAACAAAGAAACTTCATCTAGAAATGCAATTCCTTCTGCTCCACCTTCAAAAAGATATATTGTATATTGTGTATAGAGATGTACAGTATGCTAGACTCAAGTTATGGAGAGTCGATCAAATTCTCATCCAGCCGTAAAAGTAACTGTAAATTTAATCTTGCTTTCATAATTATTTAGGTTAAAAAGATATAGGGAGAAAATCTCCATTCAACCTGAACTTTCTGGAGGAAGGATAGAATGCAAAGCATTAAATAAATAAATAATTTGATTCTCTGCTATAATTTAAGGCAATGTTTTGTACCTGTTCTGATATTAGAAGCTCTTTTGTTCCATAGTCTGCATATAATGGATTTATATAATGCTCCCCATGGCAACTCTAATAAACCATAGTATACTGTTTCAGGGATGGACATAATAAACTGTAGTGTAATTTTAGCCAAAAACATATGTTCTTGGTTAACATGACCTCTTTTGTCTTCTATATGCTCCATGTGTAAAGGGAGGGAGAGGAAAATGGTGTGTATGTTTTTCATTCTAAACAAAAGGAACCTAAAATTCATTCTACAAAGAACTATTCTGTTGATTTATCTCTTCTCTACAGGTGTACTAGAAGGACCTTTAAAATCTTCTAACTGAGCATATGTCAAGTCATAAGTGTGTTCATGAACAATCCCATGTACAGTCCTGTAAATTTTTGTAAGAATTCTATTTTTGCCTTTAAATTTCTAAATTCTGGAGCCTTATAGAATAATTCGTGGTTTATAATGCTGTACAATAGAATGGCATTTCAGTGAAAACAATATAATCAAAACCCTCCATATAGAGGTAATGGAACTACTGCACAGATAATATCTACAAAATAAGAAAACCAATAATGCTATCTCCAGGTTGAGCTCAGCTGTTTGGAAAGGATGACCCCATTGAGTTATCTTGACCACAGTATAGAAACGGATTTTTGCTGTCTTGACTGATGCTTTTTGAATTCCCAGTAATCTAGAACTCTGGTTTTTCCTGAGTAATGAAGCACTAGCTTGGTTTGACAATGCTCAATTTTTCCTAGCCAAGATCACCTATGAAGACAGAAGGATCATGTATGCATTTGGTTGCCAGGAAAAAAAAAAGAAAGCCTACTTTTAAATATTCAGAGAATTTCTGTATAATTGGTTGGTTTGCTTTGGCTTTCTAGGCAGTAAAATATTTAATTAATTTATTATTGTGGCCCTCAAAACAAGACAACCATATTGCAATCATTACATATCAGTTATATACTCTGTACTTGAATCTTCAAAATATTTTGCATTCTTTTTTCAAACAAACAGAGAGACACTATTTCTTGGAAAGGACAACTGAACAAATCGTTTAGGACAGGTTCTTTGAAAGGACCAGCAGATTGACCTGACAAAGTTCTCATAGAACAAAGTCACGGAGTAGATCTTACATGACCTTGGGAATATTGGTAATTTTTGGTGCACAAATTACATGGTTTCAAGACATTGTTTCTTAGCGATGTCCTTATAGTAAGATGGAGATTGGGGTGGGAGCAAAATGGTTTCAGGATCAATGCTGTGGTGAGGTTTTTAAAAGAGTACCTTGGAATTAAATTTAGAAGCATTGCAGTCTGTAGTGTGTGGTTTCTTAACTCAATTCAACTGCAGACAAGATGAAGAATGGAGCAAAATGTGCTCAAGGCTGAGAATCTAATTTAAATATTTATTTTGCCCTTTCCTCATTAACCGTGTAACCACTAAGCCATTAGGGGAGGGAGCTATGGGAACAAAAAAATATTCTGACTGAAGCAACTTGGAAAAAGAATGTCTGAAGAATTCAGGTTAAATAGAGTATTTTAAGTTTGCCTGGAGTGTATATGTATGTAGTAAATTCTTTTAAAGAAGTTTTTTTATTTTATTGAACACATGAAATATGATTTTGGAATAAGCTGATACACATTTGCATTTTTTTGGAGAAATAAATGTCTCTCTCTCTCTCCACCCCACCCCCCAACAATCTTTATATAATAGAATAGGAATGAGGGCAAATAACTTCTATTAGTCTTTGTGGTGATGATTGTACTTTGGAGGTTGCATGCAGTCCTCTTATTTGCTGTAGCTTGATTTAACAATTTGCAAAAATAATTATAAATTGAATATCTTGAGGGTAAATATAATTACCTGCTGAGATACATTAACTTTCTCAGTAAGAGATAACAGGTCTATTAGAGGCAAGTTGCAAATTATTACACTAACAATAAACTAACTATGGATGACCTCAAGGACAGATGCAGCTGTGCTGGATCAGACTACCAGAAAGGTTTAGCTAGGGAAGCCCACAAATTGGACATGAATAGAATACCTCAGGTTTCTCTGAGCAATTTTATTGACTGCAGAATGGAAACAGTTTATTAGCGCCTTATTCTGAGATAGCTTTGACTACCCAGTGTAGCCTAAAGTCCAGTATTATCTTGTGATCTTCTGTTCAAGTATTAATTGGTCCTGTTAGCTTAGAGACCCAGAGAACATCAACCTGAGGCTGCAGACATGTAGCTCTTTGAGATGTAGTTAAAGATATAATGGAAATTTCCTCTCATGTTTTATACCAGGGATCATATGTGATTGCTTATTTTATTTCCAATGGTTTGCTTAGACTCCTGGATTTTTTCCCCTCAAGTTTGATTGCCTTATAAACAGTGACCTTTTGATACAGAACCTTTGCCTGTTCTGGAGAACTTTGAAAATATAAACCATCATCAGCTTTACTGGAATGGATAAAAAAAGTTAGGAGGAATAGTCTCCCTTCAATTTTTCTGTTACATGCTTGTTGGATTAAAGATATTCTAGAAGTCCAATTACTCAGGAAGAAGCATGATGAATAAAGACTTACTTAGGTTCTCTCTCTCTCTCTCTCTGTCTCTCTCTCTCTCTCTGTCTCTCTGTCTCTCTCTCTCTCTGTCTCTCTGTCTCTGTCTCTGTCTCTCTCTCTCTCTCTGTCTCTGTCTCTCTCTCTCTCTGTCTCTGTCTCTGTCTCTCTGTCTCTGTCTCTGTCTCTGTCTCTGTCTCTCTCTCTCTCTCTCTCTCTCTCACACACACACACACACACACACGAGTTTCCCTTTCAAGGCACAGCTTCATTGACTTAGCATTCAGGACTGTAGTGTGATTTGTTTAATATATAGATCTGTCAGAACTAATAAATCTTTGCAGCATTATGGATGGCGTTATTAGTTTTGATCAAGATTAGAGCTGAAACTTGATGATGTGGCTGATGTTGATGCTTATGGGCTATCAGTTCACATATTAAACTTTCTTTAAAAAGAAGAAAGCTAATGTAATTCACAGCATACTTCTATTAAAATATTTACTAGCTCACTGATATTGATGGAAAAGCTACTCCTGCATGCCTTCAATGGTACAAGTACAAGGCACTACATGGAAGAAAAATCCTGGGGAAAAAAAATCTGCTACTTTAACTTCCACACAGAAGTCTCTGTGCATAGCCCACTTGATGACTTGATGACACTGTCTAGAACTGCAGCTAGTTACATTTCATCTAGCGACCGTTCGATGTTAAAACGTCGCTGAAAAAAGTAACTTATGACCATTTTTCACATTTATGATCATTGCAGCATTCCCATGGACATGTGATCAAAATTCAGATGCTCGGCAACCGACTCCTATTCATGACCATTGCAGTAGGATCACCTTCTGTGACCTTCTGACAGGCAATGTCAATGGGGAAGACAGATGCACTTAACAGCTCTGTTACTAAATTAACAGCTGAAGTGATTCACTTAGCAAATGTGTCCAAAAAGGTCATAAAGTGTACCGGGATTCTATGAAAGAAAAGAAAAGAAAGTCTATTATATGGTTATAATAACAAAGTAAATGTGAGTAATAACTCTTTGTTAGAAATAAATAAATAAGAAAATCCAGTTAAATAGAACGTGGAATGTAAAATATGATCAGGATGTATATTCAAATCTTTAATTAAGGTGTATGGCACTGTGAGTATTCATGTGCATGGGGTGATAGGTTGTGCTGTCTACATTGTTTCTTGTGTACTCAGGTCTTCTCCTACAGAATTACCATATTTTTTGCTCTATAGGACGCCCCTGATCATTAGACGCACCACGTTTTTAGAGGGGGAAAACAGGAATAAAATATTGATGCTTCCAAAGGGAGCACGGGGGTCGCTTCGCCGCCTCTCCGCAGCGGGGGAGCCATCCTGCCGCTTGGACCGGCACGCTCCCGGCACCCCGCGCATGTGGGGGGGGAACCGTTCCGCACGACGCTCGAATTGGAGCATCGCACGGAGCGAATCCCCCCCCCGCGGGGTGCCAGGAGCACGCCGGTCTGGGCAGCGGGGTGAGTATTCGCTCCATAGGACGCCGACACTTCCCCCCCTTTTTTGGGGGGAAAAAGCACGTCCTATGGTGCAAAAAATACGGTATCCATTGTCCAAGAGTTCAGTCTTGTTCAGTCCAAGACTGAAGATGCCCACCAAGTATTGGAGTTAATTATGGTCAAGACAATGCAAAACGTAATAACTGTGAAACTTGCCAAAATTATCACCTCTCACCTGTACCTAAATTCCTTTAATTAGGAACGTAACTTAAGAATTGTGATTGTGGCTGTTTTGACTGGCGGAAGGGACTTTTTCATATACAAACCCGGGAAAATTGGAAGAATATGAAATTTAAACTGATAAATGAGATATTTATTTATTTATTATTTAGACTTATATACCACTTAACAGTGCTTTACAGCACTCTCTAAGTGGTTTACACAGCCAGCATATTGCCCCCCAGCAATCTGGGTCCTCATTTTACTGACCTCGTAAGAATGGAAGGCTTGAGTCAACCTTGAGCCGATGAGAATCGAACTGTTGAACTGATGGCTAAAGGCAAATTGCAGTCAGCAGAAATAGCCTGCAGTGCTGCTTTTAACCACTGCATCATCCTGGCTCCTAATATTTGGAATCTTATGGATGAAAGCGCAATCAGATAAGGAGATTGATTTTTACTTTTATTATGAAATACAAAATATGTTTAATTGTATACTCACTCAACTGATGTTTGCTGAAATGCTTGCTATGTTTTTTTAAATTTTCTTCAAATGAAACAAAAAATTATTCAAAAAGGTCATAAAATGGAACAAAATTCACTTAATAAATGTATCACTTAGCAACAGAAATTTTGGACTCAGTTGCGGTTGTAAGCCGAGGACTACCTGTATACATGTTTCTTTTGTGTATGATCACATGACAGAACCAACATTTCCTTATTGGGTTTAATCAAGTTCTGTAATGAAACTGGATAATTTTATGTTCTGAGCTTAATTAACTTTTAGCCTTCTACTTCTAGATAGTGATCTGTATTTCTATTACTTTGACTTCAAAATATGACCAGCCAGCTCTCTTGTGTTTGGAGGAGTGCTAGTCCTTTTTTCATTACAAAGTGATGTATTCACTTCAGGTAGCAGATTCTGGAAGAGGAGGGATTGGAGAACAGAAGTCTGGATGTCTCTGAAGCTGCCCTGGCTATCGTGACATCTTTATCTGTAAGGAAAGATGGTGAACTCATTGCCAATTTAAGATGGAGCTATACCTTAATCCAATTATGTATGAGGACCTGAGATTTCTTCTTTGTTTCTGACTCCAAAATTATTTAGGCTGCTCCTAGTGTGAGAGCATCTTCTTACAAATGGTGTCTGAGGCATTGATTCAATGTTCCTCCACTGTGGGCATAGCTGAACCAGAGTTCTCCTTACAGTCTGTAGAGACTCCGAACCTGGAGTTCTGCTTAAAAGCAATCTGAATCTCCACACCCACCCAGCTGATTTTTATTCTTGCAAAAGAGACATGCTTTTCTCTCTCTTTCTCATGACAGAGTAAAATGATCTTGCTCACTCTGCCCACCCAATTAAAAAAACCCAGGGAAAAGGGAGAAATGGAAAGTATCTTTTCCCTTTGGAAGCATCAACTAGGGTTGTTCCTGTTTTTTATTTTCTTTTAGGACATCCTAGTTTACTCCTGCTTTGTGGTCTGGAGACTGTTTTTCCTTCTGTCATTTCTTTAAAAGGATGCTCACTTGATCATACAAGATAACACAATCATCTGATCCTTATGTAGCCTGTTGATAATTATTTCCAAGGAAAGAGAAGAAAAGAAATATTTAACAAAATACACTGAGTATGGACAGTGGGGAACAATTTTCCTGCATCTGCACTCTTGGAGTGACATGAAGGCTGTTCTTTCTCATATAGGTTAAAAAGAGCGACCATTTGCCAGGCAAGATTGCTCAGTCCCTTATCCCTATTTCCACCCAGTCAATTCTCAAAAAAGTTAGCAACCACTTACTGTTTCCTCTATAAGGACGGATATAAAGAGATGCAAACAGTTCAGAACACCATCACCTCTGCCCAACTTTGTCAAGTATTTATAAGGGAATTTTATTCCAGCTCTAGGATCAGCATCTATTAGAATTCAAAACGATGTTGGAGCCAAGCCAAAATAAGTCTGAACTGCATCTAAATGCAGTTGTATAATAATATACAACAATTTCCTAATGTACTGTATATACATGTATTCCTCGTGCCAAAATTTGGTAGCGGAATAGTTCAGGGCTACACAAGGTTGCCCACCCCTGCTTTTATTGCTTTAAATGAGTAGGTATCTTGGGTGTCATTATTAGTGTAATTACTTTCCTTGCCCCTGAAGTACCCTTGTGAATCACAGGATAGGAGGAAAGAATTTTAAAACCTCTTGCTACTTCCTCACAACATTAATCCATCCTTGCTTTGCTGGAGGTGCCAGCCATGGAAGCCCAAAGTCAGCTATTTTGCAAGTGTTCCTGTTGTTCAAAGCAGATCGACCAAATCCAGACAATCTAACTAACCCCATGGCCAAGGTATCAAAACTTTTGAAAGGATTGGTTTAGTTGCTTCTAAAAAGTCCTTTAAGGGAGCTAGCTACTTATCTGTCAGTTCATTTCATTTACTTGCCACTTTTCAGGGGAAGCTTCCAAAAAGGCAAATAGTTTAAGATCTTCAGTACATTGCTATGCTTGGCATAGTGGTATTGGTACGCTTTCTTTCTTTCTTTCTTTCTTTCTTTCTTTCTTTCTTTCTTTCTTTCTTTCTTTCTTTCTTTCTTTCTTTCTT
>JANHFO010008018.1:34184-44839 GCA_032468095.1 Pareas carinatus | reverse complement strand
ATAGATAGATAGATAGATAGATAGACAGACAGACAGACAGACAGACAGACAGACAGACAGACAGACAGACAGACAGGTAGGTAGGTAGGTAGGTAGGTAGGATATTACTCATATAAATAGATATCCTTCCTTAAATGAATTCTGAACTAATTTGGAAAGTCAAAAAGAATCTCAAAATTGCTTATGAAATGTCTTTGGTTCCCTAGCCAGTCACATCAGCATGAAGGCAGGACAAGGAGCAACGGATGGAAACTAACCAAGGAGAGAAATAACTAAGGAGAAATTTCCTTTTTAATTTTTTTATTGTTTTTATATTGCAACACATCACCAACCAACTCAGAAGGGGCAGAGCAAAGGAGAAAATAACCTAATCCAACAAAGTTACATTCAACATATACCATATTGGCGTTTATCATTTATAATCCACTTATCTGTTTTTTCTGTTTAACTTCCATGTCGAATCCACAATTTCTATCTATCTTAATTGATTATTTGTTTATCTTTAGTCTCTTATCTTATATCCTTCTCTCCTTCTTTTCCTTCCTCTGGCTTTTTCTCCTTACTTACTTTCTCTTACTATCTCTCCCTCCTTCTCTTCCTTCCCTCTGGATTCTCTATATCCAACTTACTTTATCCCCCTTATACCTAGCGAGCCATCTTTCCTTCATCATACCTTCTCACCTACCTCACCCCCTCTTCTTATTTTCTTGCTCTTGTTCTTCCTCCTCCTTCCTGTCTCTGTCTCCTGCTCCTCCTCTTCCCTCCTTATCTTATTCGTATCCAGCCACCAACCCAATTAATTCTTTTTAAACTTTCTATCTTTGCATCTGTTTCCTCATTCTTCCTTTCTTATTCTCTCAATTTTTGTATATTGTTTAGGTTAACTAATTTCCCTCTGGAATGTTCATAGCTTCTAAACTTTACTGCTGTTTTTTTTTCCTTTTCAGTTCTATCATTTTAGGTAGCTTCTTAATTCCACATTTACAGCCCTCTACGTTGTTTCATGTCCTAATTTGGGGTGGATGCAAATATTCTTTATTTCAACACACATTTAATCTCCAAAACATCCATCCATCAATCTAATTGTAAGTTGGTTAACATTTGTTTCCATTCTCCTTATTTTATGCTATAAAAAAGAGAAATACATTTCATTTGCAATATACCTCTTGATTTAACACCAATAAACATTAATATTTCAGATTATAATTTCAATTTAAATAATCTTATAGTTCAGTTAGTTAGCATTCATTTCAATTCTTCTTATTTTATACTATATAAAAAGAGAAAAAAGATACATTTCATTTGCATCTTGATTTAACACCAATAAACATTAATGTTTCAAATTATAATTTCAATTTAAATAATCTTATAGTTATAGACTAACATTTCATTAACATTTCCCCTTATTTACCATCTCCAGTCACTTCATATGTTTTAGCCTTTTTACTTTTCTTATCATCTCCACCTGCCATTCATTCTATATTTTATAATCTATTTATTACTCTAGCCTATCCCTTTCTTCGTACATAAATGCTCTCCATACACGGTTATTTTTTGTGGATTTCCATTTATTTTATTGAACATTATTCTTTATCCTCCAAGTTTTTTTCCCTTCTCTCTTTTGCTTACTTATCAATTCTCTATTATGGATTTTCCCAACCATTCCCTCCACTCTATTAGCAATAAGACCCAAGGAAAAAATTCCTGACAGGGAGAACAATTAATCCGAAGTTGTGGGTACCCCAATCCTTAAAGGTTTTTAAGAAGAGATTGGACAGTCACTTGTCTGAAATGGTTACAGGGGGTTGGTCTAGAAGACCTCCAAGGTGCCCTCCGACTCTGTTATTCTGTTAATACCATCATGATTTATTTATTTTTATTTATTTTAATTCTTATACCGCCCTTCTCCCCGAGGGGACCCAGGGCGATGTACAGCCATTTAAAAACACTTAGGATGTTCAAACGCATTTAAGGAAACATTTAAAATAATATAAATTCAATGGCTAAATTTAAAAACCGCACTATAAAACCGATTTAAAACCAAATCAAAATTTAAAATATTTAAAATTAATAACGGATCTCAGGCCGGACGGGGTGTGGATTAGGCCAAACCGGCCTGGATAAAAAGATGAGTTTTTAAGGCACGGCGGAAAACACGGAGGTCTGGGATAGTACGAATCTCAGGGGGAAGGTTATTCCAGAGGGTGGGAGCTGCCACAGAGAAGGCTGTCCCCCTGGGGGTTGCCAGCCGGCATTGTCTGGCTGATGGCACCCTGAGGAGTCCCTCTCTGTGGGAGGAAACCGGTCGGTGGGAGTTATTTGCTGGCAGAATGCGGTCCTGTAAATAACCGGGTCCTAAGCAATGGAGCGCTTTAATGTTCATAACAAGCACTTTGAAACGCACCCGGAAACTCACCGACAACCAATGCAACTCACACAGGAGGGGGGCCACATAGGTCCTGCCGCTGGCTCCTATACCCCCCTCCCGTGCGGCCGCATTTTGTACCAGTTGAAGCTTCCGGATGCGTCCCAAGGGGAGCTCCATGTAGAGAGCAATACAGTAGTCCAGACGGGTCGTGACAAGTGCTTGAGTGACTGTCCGCATGGCATCGCGATCTAGAAAGGGGCGCAACTGGCGCACCAGGAGGAGCTGGTAAAAGATAACAGGTATTAAATATGAATTTGTTAAATCTGCATGCTGATTCTACCTGTGAATCAGATTGTAAATCCCCCAAGACCTAATCTGATAAAAGTGCATCTCCTGCAGCAATTTCAAGAGTTCAGAACTAAGGGAAATTTTATTATGATAATTATGTTGATTATAGATCACTGTTTGTTATATTAATCCTGTCTTATCCAGTATATTACTGTATACTTGCATGACTCTGACTGTAAAATGCTTAGAATCAAATTATTTCAGTGGCTTAAAAGTGGAAGGAAGAGAGTTGAGAGGCAAAGAAAACTCCAGATGGTCAAAGCAGAAATAAATTGTTTTTGTTTTTGATATAAATAAGTTTAACTAAAACAGAATAGGCCACTGTAAATTACATGGCATGCTATTCAGGACATGAAACCATGATTCTAAAAATATCATTTCTAACTGATCAGCTACAATACAACCCAATAAATGTACTTCCTAGAACTAATGGATATTTCTTGAATATAAGGTTTATGTAAGCTAATGCACCTCTTACATATGTAATTGCAAAAGACAGGAGATTGAGTGAGACAAAGATGTTTTTGTTCCATAAATGTTTAACTCTGTATAAAAATGGCAAGAATAGAAAAGATGTCAGCTGAAAGAGGAGGTTAAAGTACTAATTTGAGATTATTTGGACAAAATAATTTAAATATTGAGAAGGCCATAATAATATCAAAAAGGAAGCTTAGTAGAGTTACAATTGATGACAAAATAGAAATGATAAATGGTTCTGTTTTTGGGAAGTTTTGTTTGTTGGACACAATATAGAGATGGATAGTATGCTGAAAAAGTAAAGAAGATTAATCTTAGGGAGGAATGCAATGGAGGATAAGATTATTTCTATGTCAGGAAAGATCCATAGAAAAGCAAGAAGAACCAAACCAAATAAAAACTAACATCTTGAGATCGTTGACAAATAGAAGCTCACATCTGAAATGCAGATGGATAATAGACTAGAAAAATAACTATTACTGGTAAACTGAGATAAACAGAAAAAGAGAAAGCCAATTGATAATGTAGATGGGGGTCAGGGGATGTTCCCATGTGTCCCCCCTCCTGCGCGAGCTGCAGTGGCCTTCTTGTGGCATTTCAAGGTGTTAGTCACCATCTTTAAAGCTCTCCATGGCATAGGGCCCAAGTATCTGCAGGAGCGCCTGTTGCCTACAAGTATCTCCCACAGGCCAGTCCCCTCCCACAGAGTGGGTTTCGTCAGGGTGCCGTCAGCCAGACAATGTCGGCTGGTGACCCCCAGGGGTAGAGCCTTCTTTGTGGCAGTGCCAACCCTATGGAACAAGCTCCCTCTGGAAATTCGTACGATCGTTGATCTCCGGGCCTTTTGGCGCGTCCTCAAGACCCATCTTTTTATCCAGACCGGGCTGTCCTGATTCCCCAGGGGTTTTAGCTGTATTTGGTTCCATTGGGGAGGGGGGTTAGTTTGTGTTTTAAATGTTAGAATTTTTACATTTTATAGCAGCCATAGATATAATTTTATTTTAAATCTATTTTAATCATTGTATTTTATGTTTTTAGTTGGCTGTGTACCGCCCTGGGTCCTTCGGGAGAAGAGCGGTATACAAATTTTGAAAATAAAAATAAATAAAATAAAAATGAGTAGGATCAATGAATAGATTATTATTAGAGACAGGTCAAGATGATAATTGTTTGTCCATGAAATCAAAAATGATTAGATTCCCAAGCAACTAGGTTTAGCGAATTTATTTTTAACAGATAACCATAACCCAAATTTCTACTCTCCCCCATTTCAAGTGACATTGCTATGATACACATTACCTACAACCTTCAGTACTTTACTGAAGTCCCCATCCCAAATTATAAAGCAGATTCTTTGGTGGTGCTCCTGATTTCAGTTTTGTATCCAGATGTTCAGATGGCAGCTTTAGCCAGAGCTTCTCCTTGTTAAGTTCAAGCAACTCATATTTCATTATTAATAAGATCTGATCTGGCCATGGTAACACACAGCTTATTTATATCTAGAAATAAATAACTGCAATGAACTCTTTTAGATTAGATCCAGAATGCAACAGGGAGAATAATGGTTGGCATTCATTTTTGCCACACACAAATATATAGCTCTGAAACAATTTGAATCAGAATATAACTGGAAGGGACTTGGAGGTCTTCTGGTCGGGTCCGCTGCTCAAGCAGGAGATCCTATACCATAAGAGTGGAAGTTTGTTCTCCGAGCTTGTGGGTTGGTTTCCAAATGTTTCATTACCAGGCTAGGTAACATCTTCAGCAGATTTTTAGAGGATGTCAGAAATGTTCAGAAACGAACCCACAAACTCAGAGAACAAACCTCCACTCTCATCCTATACCTGAGCTACAGATATTCGCCTCTATTGCACCCTATACCATTTCAAACATGTGGCTGTCCAGTCTTAGAAATCTCCGTTGATGAAGCACCTACAACCTCTGAAGGCAAGCTGTTCCACTGGTTAATTGTCCTCATTGTTAGGACGTTTTTTTCTTAATTCCAGCTTGCTTCTCTCCTTGATTAATTTCCCTCCATTGTTTCTTGTCTAGCCTTCTGCTGCTTTGGAAAATAAGTTGACCCCTTCTTTGTGACATTTCATTCATTCATGACAATAAATCAACGAACGAGTATGATGTTTTTGACTCATTTGTTTAATTGAGTTCTCTATCTAGTTGTGAGACTTATATGGAAAACTTTATGTTTAGATCTATTTATGAAGAAAGACTGAAAATTCAAAAGGATTCACATGCTGTTAAGAACCATTCTAGCATTGCTGTTTCCCTTTACATCCCAATAGTAACAGAAATCCTATTTATATGAGACCAGAAAGAGGGCCGTTTCTGCTATTGCCCCTTCTTTGTCCTGAAGGGCAGTTTGGCATCCTCTGAACTATGTTTAAAAATATGATATAGGCCTTTTATTTTTGGCTGCTGGTTGTTTCAATTGGTGTGTAAGGGAACACTTCACAGTCCATGTAGTGTAGTAATTCAAGGAGGCATTGCAGCAGAGAAGAAAGGCTTATCAGAGGATTAAAGAAGGAGACAAAATGGAGAACTGTGAGAGTACTATGTCTAAAACCATTATGTAATAAAATCTTTTCAGTTATAATTTACTTTAAGAAAGAACACAACAATTATAATGGATCAATTAGCAATGCCTCCTTCCTCTTCCTGAACGAACTATCAAACGTTCCCTTAAATAGCAATTTCTTTTTTAAAAAAAATCTTAACTTTATAAGACATGAACATAAATCATGTATTGTTTATCTTTGCAAGTTTATTTCATAGTCAAAAATTTACCTAGTATCATTTTTTCTTCAGTATTTTGATTGGAAGAGTGATCATTTTTATATTCATGTGAAGTTTTAAAATGCATCTACATATGACAGTTGCATTTAGAAATAGCAATGTGATTTTATTAATGAGAGCAAAACTGAAATATCAAATGCACAGGAAAAGAAATACACAAAGTTGTGTGTTGCAGAAAGCTTTTCACATATAAAGAAGTCTAAATAGGAAACATAAATGGAAAGTGTTAGTTTTATTGCAGTGATGAACGTGATATGTTTTTATAGTTTTTCTTAAATTTCAGTGAAAATGTGTGTACTTGTTAATATAATCTCAAGAAAGTCATGGCTGAGATGTTAATTAATCAACCAACCTTAATTTTGAGTATGTGAACAAATGCTTAGTCCCAACATCATGTTTGTTAAAATCAAATGAAATATTAAAGAACAATACAAAAGAGGAGAGTAATGGTTATAACAAATATTGTTTGATCCCTCTTACAAACTTTCTTGCAAATCCTTTTTTATAAGGCTTCTCTCCCTCTTGATTTCAGAAGCAAGTGGGGACGGGGTTAAAAAAAAATCAAAATTACCTGGGATGCACTTTTGAAGGGAAAGTAGATTAGGAAAGAATAGTGCCCCTTCTCAAGGACTGTTTGTTGGACAATTGCTCCTTATCCCCTGCAGTTATAAGAGGTTTCTGATTAAGAGCCCAATGTTTCTCATGTATCTAGTTCTGCCCTTAGTGCCTATTAGCATTATTCATATAGTGTCATCTGTGTGCAGGCATTTTACAAAGAATGAGAGGGCATGTTCTCTTTTGAAGTGGATTACAGTACAGAAAATGACAGTAGGAAGACCACAGAAAAAGGAGGAAATAAAGGCAGGAATAAACAGAAGAATATGAGATTATTGCAGCTGCATACTCCGATTTAATGGCAGTCGAATCAACTGAGCGAGTATGACAACCACACAGGCTTCTGTCAGAGCATATTGACTTGATTTACATTCATCTACCATTGGACAATGGCAGGTATTTTAAAACATCGTTGATTTAAATATGAAATGGAAGGTTTATTAGTCCTTCCACAGATTTCAGTGAAAGCTTAAAATGCTTTACATAAGCTGTGAGATTCAGTGTAGAGATGAATGAGATCATTTCTCATCTGAAATAGGTTCTTGATATAAAGATATATTCCAACCCTGCATATTACAAAATATAGGTCAGTTCAACAGAGTAGAAGTCAAAGTGCAAACTCCTCCACATGAATTGTTAAGCTTATCCCTATTTTGAAAGCCATCAAAGAGGATTACTTACCTGTTCAAACAGGAGAAGCTTTTCCTTTTACTCAAATTAACAAAGGTAGCCTTGCTGCTTCTTTAATGCTTTACTGGGTAACACTAGGCAGTTCCATATTTGAAACCTGTTTATAAGAGACCCCTGACCACTGTTCGTTTTACCTGCTGGCTTTTGGAATAAACACTGACATAGCACCTTGTAGTCCTGGAGAAGAATGGAAAGAAGCAGTGTACATAACTGGTACATGCCTTAATTAGGTGGGATTTAGAGAATCCTGTGCATGATCTTCCTACAGTGTTATTAGCAACAGCTAGTAATGTGGCTTGAGTCCTAACTTGAATTGCATTGGGGCAGGAAATAAAAGTTCCAAGCAAAATGTAGGCATTTCTCCCTCTGCTGGCATTTTGTTGACAGCACAATAGCTTCATGATGAACTGTTGTCATTGTGTATATACTGCCTTTCTGCACAATACAAACAACCATGTAATATTGCCACGGTAGGCAAAATGGACAATTTTGCAAAACTGCTTTGTTAATATTAAATTATTTAACTTGCATGTTGGTCATTAAATAATTTAACACATTTGTCTTAAAAAGAAGTGGAAGATATTTTTAAGGCAAGTCTTGTCACTTCAGGCACTTTATTTTTAGCAGTAATAAAGAGACAAAAGCAGAACAAGGAACAAGGCTAAGAAGAAACAATATTGATCTCAAGCTTAGTTTCATTGACCAAGGAGAGGAGGAAGTAGAAAAGCCCTTCAGAAGGAGATAGGGAATGTGTCCCAGAAGGCTGTGGTTTTTTTAGAGATTCCAGAGACACTCCTGCTGATATTTTCTGTTTTCACTTCAAATCCGCTGTTACTTTTATCATATTTTTATAGGTAGCCCATATAACTCTGCACTGTAAATTGCCCAAGAACCATAGAAAATCCAGTTTGATGTTTTTCAACAGTCCTGAGAGGAAAGATAAAAAAATAAAGTGTGTAAACCATCAATTAAAAAGATAATCATTAAAAAAAGAGGGGTTGTAAAATGAAAGAAAGGAATAATGAAGTTCAGTGAATGACATGTACTTAATGTACAATGAGAATACTCCAAAATTTATAGTACAAGGTGAAAATAAATCAGCATTCAAAATGTTTAATTAAAGTAAAATGTAGTTTACTTTAAAAGGGAGAAATTCAGAAATTTAAGATTTGTCTTGCAAATATGATAGAGATA
Organism: Pareas carinatus; assembly: GCA_032468095.1. Lineage (NCBI taxonomy): Eukaryota > Metazoa > Chordata > Lepidosauria > Squamata > Pareidae > Pareas > Pareas carinatus. The sequence continues at coordinate 36,336 of JANHFO010008018.1, read as the reverse complement.
TATGACAGAGATAGAGATATAATAAATGACAATATATGGACTTTTTATGCCGTGTTTGGTTTAATGTAAATGTTGATTTAAATATATTCATTTTGAAATAAGTGCCATATGGTTCTAAATTAGTCAATTACTTAAGTGTGATTTAAACTGTACATTTAAAGTATTTAAAATATTTTTTGAAATACAAGTGACCAGTTTTTCTACTGTTATACGCTTGGTTGATCTAAGAAGGTGTGATACGTTTGATGCTCTGCATTATGCAGCAGTATGGTTTGATTTTGATGGACAACTGCTTTTCGCATGTTTCAGTATTTTAAAAAAATATCTGTGTTAGAGAATATAACAATGATCAAAAGTTGTCACGCCAGGTCAGTGGAAGATCAGGGGGAGGAGAAACTCCCAGGAAATGTGTGAAAGAGAAATAAAGAGGCATTTTTCAAGCTCTCTCAGCATTTTGGAACTGGCAGTTCAGGTTTGTCCACCCTTGGTGTCTCAGAGAGTTACATAGCCAGGTATTGATACTGAGTGGCGATGGGAATGGAAACTGACTAGCAGCCTTGTGGGAGGACCGAGCTGATTTGTTTGTTTGTTTGTTTATTTGTTTGTTTGTTTGTTTGTTTGTTTATATACCGCCCTTCTCCCGAAGGATGGGCAGGGTGCCAAATTCAAAACAGTTTAAAGAGCGGAACCCGCTTGACCAACGCTCAGTTCCATTGTTAACTGTAACTAATAAAGACATTACATCGTATCTGACTCTGCTTCATCTTTACGAACCCCGATCGACACCGATCCAACAATAGCCATATTGCATTTTACACATTACAGTGGGGCCTATGGACACCAAAGAAACTTGAGCATAAACTTATTGATTATTCATCAGTGATGACTCTGGTTTTTCACCTTTGCCTTCCAAAGTTTCAGTTGGATATTATTTCTTGATTTAAGATCTGAATTCAGTTTGGATTTTGGTGGAATGCTTTGTGGGGCTGGGTTTACTGGCATTGGTATTGTTTACTCTCTCTTTCTCTCTCAAATGGGAAACATGGAACACTGTACATGGTGTTTAAGGGCTTATCCTAGCTTGTTTATATAGTTAGTAGTTTTCTCCCCCTCTGTCATGCCATCCCTCCCCAGATCAATGGGGAAGTCAATCCCTTAACCCTCCCATTGGACTGTTTGTAATGGTGCCTTAGTTGTTTTTGCCTGGAACTCAGTGCTCTATGTTCAGGTGACTAGCTGCATTCTCACTATCCAATAACACCCACGCCACCCCTTTGCCTTTGCTTTTGGAGTCCTAGATTTACTTTATTTAATATTTTTATTTTCATGTCAATTCTTTTTTTATATTTTTTACAATAAAATAATACATTTTTCCCAACTAACATGGTGTCTGAGTATACAAATCATTCATACAATTTTGATTTCCATTTCCCTTTTTTCCTTTACAAATCATTTATCTAAAAGTACCAAAATCAAAATCCCATTTGAAGTGGTAAAATAAAAATAAAAACAAAGCAAACAAAAGCAGATCTGATTCTCATATTAATTTTATTGTTTTATCATTTTATTCCATACTTCATTATATGGATTTTTATGCATAATACAATAAATCCTACCATTTCTATTCACAAAATAAATTCCAGTGTTAAGCATATTTCATTCAAATTCAAATTTTAAATCTATATATTTTCCATATTTTTTCTTATCAAGCACCAATTTTATTATTTTATTCAAAGCTCTTTGTGTAAATTTCTGCCCATCATACACAATAACTTCTTCCTTTTGTCTCTCTCTATTTTGTCTACTTCTCTATACAAAGCTGCTCTACAAATTTCACCAGAAATACCCCAGCTAGTTAGGATCCCCTCTGGAGTTAACCATTTTTGTTTATTTTTTTTAATTTTGGAGTTAGTCATCAGGAAACAATATTGTCTTCAGTTTTTTCTCATATTCCTTAAAATCTGTTTCAACATTTTGTGCTGCAATCAGAATCAGAATCAGAATCAGAATCAGAATCAGAATTTTATTTTGCCATGTGTGTCAGAGCACTCAAGGAATTTGTCTTCAGTGAATATGCTCAATACCTACATACATACATAACAAGGATACAATGAATATACATTCATAGACAATTTGAATATATAAGCATAAT